>JAJGRW010000948.1:62588-131616 GCA_025461045.1 Carex parvula | reverse complement strand
TATATATATCTATATATATATATAATATATATTATTTTCTGCTTAATTAACCAATTTTAGGTTATGATTAGTGGGACGGATTAAAATGACCCGTCCCATGAGACGAGATAAACCATCCCGTTCTACTTATATATAGAATTTCCGCCAAAATGATCCCCTTTAACGATATTTTTTATTTTAATTTCGATTAATAAAAATTTCGGTACAAACGTGCCGGGCCAGGCCGAGCTATTGATCTCGCGCGTCCAATACAAAATAATATTGAAATTCAGATAACGCGTGATCGGAAAGATGGAAACTGAGAAGAAAGAAGAAAATAATTCATTTCGAGCGATTCTTTTCTTTTTAAATCGTGTCACGAAATGGCACTGATGAAGTAATTAATCAACAAATTTCTCGATGCTTAATCAGTTCTTGCCAATTGCATGCAGGCAATTTAGTAGCGAAGAAACAGTGAGACGTGCATTAGTTGGATATCTTCGTCCATTAAGTCACAAAAAAATTATCAGAACAGAAAAATGAGACTCGACGTGCTTTTTTTCTCACAATACTGTAATTCTCTTTAAACAAGTAATCTGCCTGACACCATATAGCATGCCTTCACAACTTGGGAATATAGCAAAATCTAATCCAACAATATAGTTGTACCTCGTAGCCATTGTAGTGCATGAAGACGAGGCACCACATATATAGCATTGCGGTAGGATACAATGCACGACAAAATTGGCAGTCACAAAGCGTAGACAAAGAGGGCAATGAGGTTTCGATGGATATCAGCCTAAATTTAGTCTGAAAACCAATCTAAACCATTCGATTCGTATTTAGAATTCACAAATTACGGTTTGTAATATAAACCGTTTAAATGAATCTCAATATGAATTAAACGATTTAGACCGGACATTGAACCGTATTTTATCCGATGTCTATTAAACCCCGCTCCTGTGGACGAAAGCCTACAATTAATCCAGCGAGACCCAGTAACCAATACTCGACACATGTAATATCACTGGAAAAAACAGGAATACAAAAATGTCTTCTGCATATACATTGACGACGTCAATTGCCTAGCTTTTTTTTTTTTAAAAAAATCATTAACCTCCAACATCTATTTTTTTGCAGATGTGTCTTTGTCGAAATTGAATGCGTCTCTTCACAAAGAGACAACCATCACCATGTATGATAGACCTATGATTTTACCTTTCTAATAGCTAATTCTTCAAAATTAAAGAATAGTAAATGAGAATAGAAAAAAAATAGTGATTTTTAGATTAGTGTGAAAATAGTGTTGTTCGGATTAGGAAAAATGTTGTTTGGATTGTACATTTGGAATAGTGAATAGTTGTAACCGATAAATAATAGTGTTAACAATGTGCTAATTAAGAAAAAATATAGGTAAGTGGAGTCTTAAACGAATTGTCACAACGTGGAGATAACATAAAATTGTGTCAATTTTGTACTGTGTTGGCGAAAATTCGAGAAAGAAGCATTTTTCCCTCTCTCTTCACACTTCTGAATAGTAGTTATTCCAACATTTACAAGGAATAGAGAATAGCTGCTGTTCTAGCTATTCCGAATAGCAAAAATATTATTTGGATGCACATTGCTATTCGGAATAGCCCCTATTCTAGAATAGCTCATATTCTCGACACATCCAAACATACCTAAATGGACATAAACTAGAAAAGTTGAAACAGAAAACAACGAAAGCAAAGAAAAAAGTTACTCTTCAACTGGCTGGAGACAATCAGACAAGCCGATGTCACTGTCGAAAGAACAAGAGAAGCAAAATGGTAGGAAAAACCGATCTAGCAGCAAAGATTGCGACATCAAAAACAGTCGACAGTTGCCGCTCTTGCAGGTGCCAAATGGTCGATGCGCACTCAACCACCGGATCTACCATCTTGACCATCAACAACAAAAGACTCATGTTTTCTCTTCCTTGCTTTCCTCTGTATTCTTTCTCTGCTTTTTCTTTTTGGTTAGCAATGGAGATGTGAATGTAGTTATAACTGGAAGCAAGCTTCGTTGCTGCGAGAGAAAAGTTGAGTTATTGTGCTGCTAAGCTGCTTGTAGTAGGAAAAAAAATGTCGGCCGCATGTATTATAAGACCAGTACGGCCTGCTAGTCACCTAAAAGGCATAAAATAATGCATCTGACAGCTCCCGTTCATTATTTGTTAGCAAGATGTCTTCAGAGTTTTCACCAAAGTAAAATAAGATGGCAAAGATGCGCATATATTTATTACTTAGCGTTGCTCATTCATAATGAAGGTAAGGTGATTTGTACAATCCAGTCTTAATCAGTTAAATAGTTGATCGTAGCTAAGGGTGTCAATGACACCCTTTTACCTGTTTATCCGATTCGTATTGTATCTGAAAAGGTGGGTAATTTTTTTTTTTAGCTTATCGGGTATGGATAAGGGTAATGATTTTTTTTCATTATCTTACCCGTTATCTTACAAGATAATTTTTAAAAATAAAATTATATATATAGATATATATATATATATATATTTTTATGAAGATAATACATGATACAATAAAATTTTGTATTTTACTAAATTTATATAATACAAATTAGTTGTATTCATTATTATTATTTTCTTTTCTTTTTTGTTTTGAAAAAAAATTATAAAAAGCATAAATCGAGATGTCAATGGTATTTTTTTATCTGTTTACCCAACCCCTACCGTATTCGAAAAAACAGGTAAGGGTAAAGATTTTTTTTTCGTTATCATAATGGATATGGATATGAAAATGTCTCCACCCGACCCGTATCGTACCCGTTGACACCCCTAATTATTCGTAGCCATGCATGGGCCCGCTGCAGACTTAAACCTAATTTAGTTGAATATCAACAAGAAAAGCTGAGACCAAATAAATTGTCATACGCACCATTTAACCAATTAAAATTACAGCAAATTATTTCAAAACACTGACTAATGATGCAAAAAGAAAAGGCAACCTTGTTATTTGCAACATACAACTGAACAAAATAAGGGAAGAGGAAAAGGAAATAGAAAAAAAGAAAAGATCTACTAAATAGCTGTACTCATTCTCTATTCTTTGTTTAACCGGACAAAGCACTGTTCTTGCATGGCTAAACCCTAAACCCTAAACAAGAACACTCTTCCCAAGGATTAATTAAGCATCCGGAGATCAATTCAGCAAATCAGACATTACAAAATAACTCTTAACCATTCTACTTCAAAAAAAAAAAAATATATTAACCACTGATCATTTTCTTTGAGCTTCCTCCTGCAAAGTTAAGAGTTGAGTTCATCAGGGTTTAAGCTTTTGACTATACAAGGGGGTTTGCAAACAAAACAATATAAGGAAAGATACTTGATAACGAACATCATCATCATTAACCGGACAAAGCACACAACAAACTAAATTCAGCTATCAGCACCACTGACAAAAAACTTCAGAAATCATGTACCACGTCAATTACCTCCAGGACCATTTCTGCCCATTCAAACCACACTATTTTAAAAGAAAAGATATGTCCAGAACTCTTCGAACAGAGTACCATATGAAAGTTTGGTTCATTCTCAATCGGCTTGGATTTAGATTAGGCAAAACCTTACTGAACCTGAAAAAACAACCCGACCCAAAACCAAAAAGCCTACCGCATGCAACATACAAAAATAATGCTGATACACTAACCTGAACCTACTTGATTTGAAGCGGAGAAACACAAACTTTCTGAACCTGAATTACCCAAAACCTGACCCGTCTCAAAAACCATATCCAATAAGACACAAAACTAAATTTACTTGTTAAGAGCAGAAAGAGTTCACCATACTCGAACCCAACCCAAGATCCTACCGATCCCAAATCCATCAAGATCACATCACAAAGACCTCAACCCCAACCCTGACCCAACCTTTCTGAAGCAAAATACAGTTAGAAATCTTTGAGTCAACTTCGGAAATACCTAAAGATTAATAGTCAAAAACTGCACCTGCATTTGTTTGGCAATTGAAGGAAGCCACGTCTCCCCTCTGATTTTCTTCAGCTCTGCCACCCTTTCATCCTCCCTCTTAGCCTTTTCCTTGGCAGCAGCTTCTTTTGCCTTGTATCTGGCTAGAGATTTCTCATATGCTTCCTTTGCCAACGCAATTACTTGGGTCCCATCAACAGTTACAGAGCTGATTTGGCGCTTGAACTGAAATCAGGCATTGGAGCAATAAGAAACTTAGTCTGAGTGTGCAAGGTAACTGCATGTGCTGGGATGGTATAAAACCTTCCAGATACATTTCCCAGTAGACTGCTTTTGTACGTTTTGGGTTAGGATTTACTGTAAATGGCTTACTGAATCCTCAAAAGAATAAAATAGAAAAGGTTGATCGACCCGTACCAAGACCGGCATGGTTACACATGATAATGTAGCTAAGAATGTACTATTACTATAACTTCATTTACATTTTCTATATATAAACTAAGATCATCTCCTACTCAATTCCAAGAAAGCGTAATCGGAAAAAAAAAAATTGTTCAGCTAAATGAGTTTGCTAAATTAAATGTTGAAAATTGGTTTTCTCAACATCATTTTTTCCTATACTCATCAAGCGAAAAGTATACCTATATATGTTCCTATATATGTTGCTGTCTACAATAATATTTATCCACACATGGGGCATTCTTTTTCAGTATCCATACATCAACTAGTACCTATAAAAGACACTGCATGCTAGTACAAGTGCAATGCTCCTCAGCATTTTGAACAATTTAAATACCAACACGGCAACTTTATTTGTAAGTTTAATTTTTATAAAAAAAAAAATCTGTTCAGCAATTTGCGAAATAAGAAAAGTCAAGAGAACAAAACCCCCCAAAAGAAGAACTTTCTTGTCCCACCAGTACTAAGTCCATGGGAACAAATCTAAAAATTTATTTGGTTGGATTCATCATTACACAAACAACCAATCTAAAAATTTTTACCACTAGCTTGTATATGGGAACAAATGAAATGCAAAGATATAGACCTTCTTTGACTTTTCGTCAGTCTCCTCTCCAGGTAGAATTCTTGGTCTCTTATTTTGCACAATCTTTAAATCTGGTCAAAATGCATCAAACTTGAATCCATCTTATGTCGGAGAATGGTATGTTGCAATTTACAGATGTGCCATCAGAAATAAAGGGAACAGAAACAGATTGAAGATTCCTTTACTCAATTTATGTTTCAAGTTCTTGTTTCAGGTTTTCTAAATTTAAATAATCATTATATGTTTTAGGTTTTGGATGAAGATGAGTGCGCAAATTGCACCATTTATTGGATTTAAGGTAAAATAATTCAAAATAGCTAACCTTCCTTCAATGTTATTCCTGGAGGAGCACTGCTAAACAATCTGATTACACCTCCATCCAATGAAGAATCCTGATTGACATGCAGGTCTGGCATCCTGACGACTTCGAGATTCTTTCTTAAGTGCTCATCTAGAAGCTTCTGTGCCTCATAGTAATACAAATATTACAATCTCAATACAAGAATTGATAGAAACATACAGAAACTAACACTCCTTGGCTGAGAAAATACAATGCGATTTTTTACCGAGGTTATAAACCCTTAACCCTGGACAAAGGCACACACCTCTGAAGCCAAATTCCAAGCAAGTTCCTTGACTATGGCACACTGGTAAACTATATTATGAAAAGTGGAAGACAGGTAGCGCTAATTTACCTTGACCTGATACAGTTTAAGGCCTGACTTTTGCGACGCCTCCTCGCCGGTATGCGCATCGCGTGATTCCCGCGTAGCGGTGCCGTTGGATTGAGGAAGCCCGAAACCAACGGATGCGATGGAGTCGATGGCGGCGCGCCACTCGGTGTCGCCGTCCTCGTCGCTGCTACTGCTATTCGCCGGACTGCCGCTACCCATTACATTCGCCTCGGTTCGTTCTCTACTTCGCGCATTAGAAGTAGGAAAATCCTTGTACCCGGCCGATTAAGAAAAAAATTTACTGATTCGAAATTAATAAGAGTTATTTTATAATATAATTATTAAATGTAAAATTATATAGTAATGATATTTGTACTTTAATTTTATGATATATTATTATTATTGTTATTATTATCATTATTATGAGATTGATTTATATGTAATATTTTATTTAGTTTTATTAATTACAGCGAGATTTGTCTAGGGGCTTCAAACCAAAAATAAATTTACAGAAGATTGTTTTATATTCATTTAAATGGTAATAAGATCAATAATTATAATTTTTTATATTTTGTGATATTTTATGTATGATTTTTTTAACGTGAATTAGTGATTTATTTATTTATTTATTTATTTATTTGTGATATTTTTAGGTTAGATTATATATGTTATCGATTTATTGGGTAATTATTTATTATTTATTCGTTATTTTTTTAACAAGTAAGAATACAGTACATGTGAAACAAATATTTAACAAGATTGCAAATAAGATTGGTGTTAGACAGATACGGATATAAAAATTCTTCACTCGATCTATACGCAACAGTCCTAGTTAGGAGTTGATATGTGGTAAATAATAGTATTCGCTATATATTTATAATTTATTAAAAAATAATTAATTTAACTTATCAAACTTATCAAATAAATTTATTTTAACTTAGGTTCTTTATTAATTAATAAAATTTCATAAAATTGTCATTTAGAAAATATCCAAATAAGACAAGACAGGGTATTATACATATAACAGATAAATGCAAAAAAATAATAATAATGACTGACTAATAGGTCATATAAACGGAAAACGGACGATTGATTGGGTCTTTTAAACAAAAAAGGGCAATTAATCGGATAAATCAACCGATTAGCGGTCTCATCCACAAACAACGTTCCGATGAACTTATTCGTGACGGTTTGGTCGCCGCCAATAATTAATTGGGCTAAACGGATGTTTTTTACAGCACTGGTCGGTCCGGACAAATAAATCGTTGTAGATGGAGCCGAAATTTTTATATATATGATCAGAGTCAAAATAATGATGATTTATGTAGGGTTTTGGCTTAGGTTTTACATATTTTCTCACACTAATGTTTGATTTATTAGAGAAAAATGCTACTGTCACCCTTCTTTATGTTTTATTGCAGAATACAAGTTTTGGGACTATTTTACATCAAATGGAGCTAGAATCGGGTCAATCGGATCAGCGACGCTCATCGACTAAGTCTCTGTTACGGTCCGTATTGGCTAATACGGACCAGACCTAGCACATACCAGAAGATAGCGTTGGAAGCATTAAACCCTAACCGTCGAGATCCTAATACGGACCGTATCACCTGATACGGTCCGTATCCGAAGGTGTCTCTTGGGAATAACTGCCGACAGCTGTTTCCAGATCAGTTTCTTAGCCTCTACTCAACCTCTACACGTCCCTACACTCCTATATAAGGCCCCTGGGCAGATAGAACAATCATCTTTGTAATTAGGGTTAGATTTGATTAAAGTGAAAAGAGAGGAGTGCTTGTAACAATGCCGTTCCGCGGCTAAGTTCCTTTTCTTAGGGCTAGGTAGTAAACATTGTTACTCTTGATGTTTTGATATATATATTTCTGTTGTTTATGATTCCTTGTTGTTGAAACAAAATGCTTTTGTGATTTACTATCTCTTCATCTAATTTCAATGATCTAGTTTGAGACCGTTAGGGTAGTGACAGTGCCTTAATGGCAAGAGAAACTATTTGTATGAGTTAGCCTCGTTGAGATCTATTAGGTTTATGTGAAGAAAACCTTAGCGGGGAAACCATAAACCAGACCAACAAAACGCGTACCAAATTCCATCACTTACGTAAAGTAAATCGCAGTGATCTGTGTAGTAATTTGGGGTATTTGAGAGATCAGACATTTGCGTAAGGTAAATCGCAGTGTCCTATGTAGAATCTCGGTGAAAGATCTGTCATTCTTGCGTAACATAAATCGCAGTGACCTATGTGGTGTCTTTCATTAATCAACAACAGAAAATTAGACGCAACAGGAATATATTGTCAAGGCGGATTGAGTGACAATGGTGTGCCGAAACCCTAGAAATTCTCATCTCTATCTTTATTTTAATTACTTTTAATTGCTTCCTAATTTACATTGATCAACAAACATCTCTCAATTTACAGATTTCATCTAGCCTTTCGAAAGATTGTGATTCGATCGTTCAAAGCATTGAACCAATATTCCCTGTGGATCGACCTCGAATATACTACTCGATAAGGATTGTGCGCTTGCAGTCCGAACCGATAGCATTTTCGAGTTTATAAATATTAAAAGAAACATTGCTCTCTTTTGAGTGATCAAGCTTTTTGGCGCCGTTGCCGGGGAATAACGGTTCATTGTGCAAGGCCTCGCAAGACGTCCTTGCTTTGACTATTGAATCCAATTAATTAGAAACGCCTAGATTTCTTTTTATTTTCTGCATTTTTATTTTTCTTTTATTTTCAATTTCGTTTTTATTTTTATTTTCTTTTTATTTTCAGTTTTTAGTTTAATTTTCAGTTTTTAGTTTTCTTTTTAGGAAACTGCACGCTGGCCGAATCATCCGTACGAAGATCCGAGAGGATTGCTAGTAGGAGAGGACAATTCGCTTCCACATCACCGATAAGAACCAATCATAGTTCTTCATCAAGTAATTCTGAAAGCGAAGAGGACTCAGATTCGATCAACATGAATATTCCACCGAACGAACCGATTAACAATGGAAGACATAATGGTGATAATGAAGTTCACGATACAGCAAGACCCAAACTTTACGAGACTATTGCGTACCGCGCGCGAATGATCCTAATTCTAGTATAAACCCGCCAACTGTTACGAACCGTAATTTTGAGATCAAACCTGCTCTCATAAATATAGTTTCGCAACAGCAATTTGGAGGATTTCCACATGAAGATCCACATCTTCATTTGTCAATTTTCCTAGGGATATGCGAGACGATAAAGATCAACGGAGTTACCGATGAAGCAATCAGGCTAAGACTATTTCAATTTTCATTAAAAGATAAAGCAAGAGCATGGTTATTTTCCTTACCGGCCAATTCCATTCAAACTTGGGATCAATTGTTTAATGTGTTTATTGCAAAATATTTTCCACCATCTAAAACTTCAAGACTTAGAAAAGCAATTACTAATTTTGAACAAAGGGATGGTGAATCATTGTGTGAAGCATGGGATAGATATAAGGATATGTTAAGGTGTTGCCCACATCATGGTCTAGAAAGATGGTTAATTGTTCAAACTTTTTATATTGGTCTAAACCCTACCGATAGGTTGTTTATCGATGCTTCTGCAGGAGGGGCAATCATGAACAAGGAACCTGACGAGGCTTACAACCTAATTGAAGAGATTGCAATCAACCAACACCACTGGATCCCTGAGCGCAAGAAGCCAACTCCAGCACCTGGCATACACAAAGTAGATGAAATATCCATGCTAAGCCCAAAGATCGATGCTTTACAACTAGCACTCAACAAGCAGACCAAGCAGCGAACGGTAGCAGCAGTCAATGCCGCAACAACATGTGGCTATTGTGGAGGAGCGCATGAGATGACCGAATGTATGAATGTAACGGAAACTGAGGAAGAAACAGAGCAAGTAAACGCCATCGACAACAGCTTTCGACCTTAGCCCGCCTACAATTTGTACCATCCGAATAACCGAAACCATCCAAATCTCTCATACGCAAACAATCAAAGACCTGCTGCATGTCAACCGAACTACCAACCGAGGCAGTGCAACCAACCACAGCAACCTAATATCACATCACTAATGGAGAGATTCCTAGAGAAGCAAGACGAGACAAACGCCGCAATCACGCAAACGGTCAAAACCTTAGTTAGCTATGTCAAGGACTTGGAGGGTCACATCTCCAAGATGGCAAAAGAACTCTCAAGCATCACACGCGGAAAAGGCAAAGCCAACCGGAAGAAAATCCTAAAGAGAGTTGCAAGAACATCACACTAAGGAGCGGCACAGCTTACAAGGGACCTCCTATGCCCGATCTAACTTCCGATGAGATACATGCAGAGCCATCACATTTCGAAGAATACGAGCTGCAACAACCAGAGTCGCCCGTATTCGAAATGCAGGCAGACCTTATTGAGGAGCAGAATGACACCGTAGGTGGAGACGAGCGACAAACCGAACCTGAATACATTTCACCACCACCCTACAAGCCACCTCTGCCATTCCCTCCAAGGCCAGCCAAGCATAAGATGGAGCCACAATTCGCGAGATTCATGGAGACGCTCAAGCAACTACAAGTCACAATCTCCTTCACTGACGCAATTGCAAGCATACCCTCGTATGCTAAGTTTCTGAAGGAGATCCTTTCAAATCGCAACAAACTCCAAGAATTCTCAACAATTCCGCTCAATCGAGAATGTAGTGCGCTCGTGCAAAGTAAATTACCAGAAAAGTTGAAAGATCCGGGAAGCTTCTCGATACCATGCACAATTGGCACGACGAATTTTACGAGGGCTTTATGTGATTTGGGAGCAAGTGTAAGTCTAATGCCAAAGGCAATGTTTGACAAATTAAAATGTGGAGAACTTTCACCAACACAAATTGCATTGCAACTGGCTGATCGATCAATTCGATATCCTGAAGGAGTGTTGCTGGATGTACCAATCAAAGTTGGAGACTTCTGGACACCTGGAGATTTTGTTGTGGTTAACATGGAAGAAGATGAACACATTCCAATCATCCTTGGAAGGCCATTCCTCGCCACATGCGGAGCAATGATTGATGTTAAGAACGGGAAAATTTCACTGAATGTCGGAAAAGACAAGGCGCTCTATGACATAAACAGAGCTTTGAAATACCCTTCTGGCATTGATCGTGTCTTCAATTTGGGTATCATAGATGAATTTGAAGAGGAAGAATATCCATATGATGAATTGGGAGAATCTATGGGTATGGAGGAACTGGATAACCTTTTTAGAGGGGAGGATGACGCTGACATTGATCGTGTCTTCTGTTTGGGTATCACGGATAAATTTGAAGAGGAAGAATATCCATATGATGAATTGGGAGAATCCATGGATATGGAGGAACTGGACAACCTTTTTAGAGGGGAAGATGACGAAAGGCAACTCGAGCAATACACCACCGCTGAACCTGATGAATCCTACGCTGAAACTTGCGCGAGTTGTGCCACTGTCATAACAAAAGAAGAGGAAGAACCCCCCAAATCTAAAATTCTACAGTCTGTGTCGTCTAGCACGGTCTGTAGCAAAGTGAAGAAAAGGGAGAAGACAACCTCTCATCCATAACTCGAGCTCAAACCTCTTCCATCCAACCTCCGTTACGAATTCCTGGGACCCAACCAAACCTACCCGGTGATTGTCAGTTCTCGGCTCGATAATGTTCAATCCAACAAGCTCATCAACATACTCAAGATACACCGAAAGGCTATTGGAGACAAAATAGATGACATCAAAGGCCTTAGCCCGACCATCCCCATGTACCGCATCCTACTTGAAGATGAGACAATAGAGGAAACGCAAGAATTAGAAAAGAGTTGGTACACACAACCGCATAAAAACAAGCTTTCTGATCCTCTGTTGACTTCAATTTCTATCAAACCGGAAGAAACCAAAGTTCCAATCATAGAATCAAGGCCTCTTCCAACAGTTCTCAATATTATCGCACCAAAAAGTTCTTGGGAGAACTACGATGCGGTCTATGGTCGGAAGGTGAAGATAAAACAGTTCATGGTTCATTCGGAATCTCAATGAAGCAAGGGGTCGAGCTAATGGCTTTAAACAAGCAATTCTTGGGAGGCAACCCAAGGCCATTTTTATATTTTTCATAATATTTATTTCTAGTTTATTTAAGACCTTAACAGAGAAACAACTCATATCCACATTTTTTCTATGATTAGGTGAACATATCAGAGGAATGACTCGATCAAAGACAACACGAAAGACAGGAAAATACCCTCTGGTACGGTCCGTATCAATCAATACGGATCATATTAGTGGATACAGGGTGAAAGAAGGAAAGTAAAAAGAGAGGTGGTGAATACGGCCCGTATTTCCCAATATGGTATGTATTCAAAGAAGTTAAGACTGAAGGCAGTTATCGGTATTACGCATAACAAATCGGATACGGACCGTATCACCCAATACGGTCCGAATGACAGCTAATTTGGAAAATGCGAACCCGTTAACAAAGAGACATTTGAAAACCTGCGAGAATCACATCTCATAACTGTTAAATCCTTTGGTTTGAACTCCTAAATCTCTCTCTATTCTCTCTCCCTCTATCTCTCCTCTTCTTCCCTCTTCCTTCCTTGCCAAGACCAAGCCCACCTCCTTGCCGCCGATCACCATCGCCACCGCACTCATCACTGCCTCTCCTTGGAGCCGCCGCTGCCTTCCTCTCTGCACCATCCGATGCCCCTATAAGTGAATATGATCAGTTCACCCAAGCTATGCAATAGATGAACCTGAATTTTAAGATCTCGCCACACGCTCGCGAGAGAGCAGCCAGCGGATTAAGAAAAAGGTCAATCAAGCCCGCAACAGTGTGGAGGAGATCCGGAGAAACGTTGACGGGGGTAGGCGCGAGATCTAGTAAACGCGCTACCTCAATCAACAATACTACCAGTTCGCCCTCGACTCCGGACTCCAGTACCAGCCACTGCTCTACAGACTTTTCGACCCATCATTCTACAAGGAGATCCAGCACCCACCACCACCTCCACCACCTCAGGATTGAGGTGTAGTGAGTTGTATCTTTCCCTGGTCTTTTTACTTTATTACTTTATTTTTTTTATCTCTCGAGCATTGGGGACAATGCTCAATTTTATTCGGGGGGTAGAAGGTAAATTGACCAATGTATCTTTAAAATTTTCGCATTTTAAATTCTTAGGTGCTAGTAGTTTTACTCAATTTTTGACTAGGGTTGGAGGCTTTACCAAAAATCCTAGAATGATTAAATTGAGTTTTTTTAGCTAGCTTGCATTTTTATTTTTTCCTTAGGATTAGGTTAATCAAATAGGAATTGTTTTAAAATTTTAACTAGGCTAAGGTTTAGACGATTGGCCATGATACCAAAAATTCAGAATTTCTAATTATTAGTGATTTCAAAGTGAACAATTAATTGCTAACCATGAGAGTTGATCAAAAAAATTGCAAACCCTAGAATTTTTATTTATTGAGTAATTTATTTTTGCAAAGTCTTTTAAACTTGATAGTGTTCTAGAATATCCATTTATTATAGATAGACCCCTAGCGAAACTATGCAATAATTCCTTGTATGAATGAATACTTGGAATTGTGTGTAATCATGGTGCTTGTGACACAAAAATATTTTGTTTTACTTTTCAGAAAAATACAAAAATACAAAAAAAAAATCGAAAATGAGAAAAATCCAAAAAAATAGAAAAATCCAGAAAAAGAAAAAAAATAGAATAAAGATGGAGGATAAAAGAGTACGGGTGCCTACGCAAGACTGGTTACCAATAGGCTCGAGAAAACCTCCCAAATTTTAATTTTTGTACATATTTAATTTTTCAAAAATAGTCACAAGTACCAACACACTTAGTTGTCATATTTTGCTCCAATCAATTGGGAAGGAAAATCAAAATTTATATCATTAGAATTCCTATTGATTGGAAGGGATCCATTTATAATCGAAGGGGAAAATTAATACTCTCAATTTTAAGGATATTTGTGAAGTAGATTGTTCGATAATAATTTTTCTAGGGTAAGCATGATGAGGTCAATCATGGGGTGAATAAATTGTTCAAGGGAGAAATCATGAATATTTTAGAAGTTCTAAATTTTTATTGTCATACCAATTGTACAAAACTTAAGCCCTAATTTGATTTTTAACGAGTCCTTGAGATTGTATGGTTTAACCTAGATCGGAATCTTTGACCAGCTGGGATGTCGTTGCTTGAGGACAAGCAACAATTCAAGTTGGGAGGCGTGATCAGAGTCAAAATAATGATGATTTACGTAGGGTTTTGGCTTATGTTTTACATATTTTCTCACACTTATGTTTGATTTATTAGAGAAAAAGGCTACTGTCACCCTTCTTTATGTTTTATTGCAGAATACAAGTTTTGGGACTATTTTACATCAAATGGAGCTAGAATCGGGTCAATCGGATCAGCGACGCTCATCGACTAAGTCTCTGTTACGGTCTGTATTGGCTAATACGGACCAGACCTAGCACAGACCAGAAGATAGCGCTGGAAGCATTAAACCCTAACCGTCGAGGTCCTAATACGGACCGTATCACCTGATACGGTCCGTATCCGAAGGCGTCTCTTGGGAATAACTGCCGACAGCTGTTTCCAGATCAGTTTCTTAGCCTCTACTCAACCTCTACACGTCCCTACACTCCTATATAAGGCCCCTGGGCAGATAGAACAATCATCTTTGTAATTAGGATTAGATTTGATTAAAGTGAGAAGAGAGGAGTGCTTGTAACAATGCCGTTCCGCGGCTAAGTTCCTTTTCTTAGGGCTAGGCAATAAACCTTGTTACTCTTGATGTTTTGATATATATATTTCTGTTGTTTATGATTCCTTGTTGTTGAAACAAAATGCTTTTGTGATTTACTATCTCTTCATCTAATTTCAATGATCTAGTTTGAGACCGTTAGGGTAGTGTCAGTGCCTTAATGGCAAGAGAAACTATTTGTATGAGTTAGCCTCGTTGAGATCTATTAGGTTTATGTGAAGAAAACCTTAGCGGGAAAACCATAAACCAGACCAACAAAACGCATACCAAATTCCATCACTTGCGTAAAGTAAATCGCAGTGATCTGTGTAGTAATTTGGGGTATTTGAGAGATCAGACATTTGCGTAAGGTAAATCGCAGTGTCCTATGTAGAATCTCGGTGAAAGATCTGTCATTCTTGCGTAATATAAATCGCAGTGACCTATGTGGTGTCTTTCATTAATCAACAACAGGAAATTAGACGCAACAGGAATATATTGTCAAGGCGGATTGAGTGACAATGGTGTGCCGAAACCCTAGGAATTCTCATCTCTATCTTTATTTTAATTACTTTTAATTGCTTCCTAATTTACATTGATCAACAAACATCTCTCAATTTACAGATTTCATCTAGCCTTTCGAAAGATTGTGATTCGATCTTTCAAAGCATTGAACCAATATTCCCTGTGGATCGACCTCGAATATACTACTTGATAAGGATTGTGCACTTGCAGTCCGAACCGATAGCATTTTCGAGTTTATAAATATTAAAAGAAACATTGCTCTCTTTTGAGTGATCAATATAACATTTTCTGAAAAAAATAAACCAAAACACTCTTGTTTGGCTACGAAAGTGAAAGTGGCTGCGAACTTATCTCTTACTGGACGGACAACAACTTTGATTGGCTGCGAAAGTGAAAGTGGAGATGAAAACTTTCATTTAGTAAAATCTTTCAAAATTTATAATTATATTGTATTCATGAAAATGAAATCGAAAGTGCCAATATGAATTTTGAAATTACCAATTAGGATTTTGCAAGTCTATGAAAATGCTCTTATATCAATAGAGTAAGAGACTCAATATTAGTAAGAGATTGCAGTAAACAACGTAGATTAGTGGATGTAATAAATAACTTGAACTCATCACAACAAAACTGGTTTTACAAAACATGTAAGATAAAGAAAATCTCAAATGGCTATCAACATAATAATCACATAAATGAAAATATAATATTCTAAAAGGATAATTTCCGGTGCGCTCATCTAAATTTTTGAATAGCCAATTTTCCCATCAAAATTATATCATAATATCTCCATACAAATTTAATATTTTTTTCTTCTATCTCCTTTTAATTATTTAACATTTAATTTAATTATTTTAAAATTGAATTGACCAATATACCCTCTAATTTTAAGTTGAGATGTTTTATACTTCTAATTATGTTCCCTCTCTTGTGCGGTTGTAATTTAACTGCACAGACAATGCTTTCAATTTCGATTTTAACTTTCATTGGCTTTGCCTTTTTCATGCTTTAGTCACCAATCACCATCATGCCTTCCGATTGGAATTTTTCAGTCTTTGTTCTTGTATTCTCTCGTGCCTCTCTTGTACGGTTGTAATTTAACTGCACAGACAATGCTTTTGATTTCAATTTTAACTTTCATTGACTTGCCTTTTTCATGCTATGCCTTCCGATTGGAATTTTTCATTCTTTGTTCTTGTATTCTCCCGTTTGATACCCAAGCAGCATGGGTCCGATGTCAATGACCTCTATAATTATCTCTCGTTTAGTCTCTTTGTAGATCCAAATTGTCACCTCTAATAATAAAATGTAAGAGTTAAAATAAAACCATACAAACAAGAGAATAGGAGGAGCTAAATAACTATAGAAATTAGGAAGGACTTGCTCTTGCTCAAGCTAGTACGGTCGCTGACCACAATCAATAAGAAAGTCCCATTGGTTGGTTGTTTGGCGTGACCAGAATTTGCAAATAGAAATTTCCAAATTCCCGTGGGTAAATTTAGAAATTTCCAAATTCCTGTGGGGATGAAATTACGAAAATAAATATCAATGTTAAAGATGATTGTATTAGAGATAACAGTGAGTAAATTGTAGGAGTTGATTAGTATTGTAATGGTGGTAGGTAGGAGATGATTAATAAAGTTATTTACGATTGTATCTTAATCAAGTCTATAAATAAATATGGGGGAATTTCATGTATCCCCTCAAAAAACTTGAAATTACGTATTTTCCCTCCTAAAATTCATAATATCATATTTACCCTTCTAAAGTTCAAAAACTTACAAATTTATCCAATTTATTAATTTTTCTAATAAAACTCATTTAAATTTTTTAAATTACCCATTTTACCCTTTCTCTCTATTTCTTCTTCTCTTTTCTATTTGTTCCCAAAAAAAATTCTCGAATGGACAGACATTTCCCCTTTCTTTTGCAATTCTCTTCTATGGACAATACAAGAGTAGGCATCCCAAAGTAGGTAGACATTAATTGAAAACGAGAGACATTTTCCATAGTAGGAGCCATTAGCCATACTCTTGTATTTTCCACCAGTAGGCAAACATTCTCTCTTCTCATTTTCTTTTTTTTGAATGGATCTTCTCATTTTCGACCCTTGTATTTTTCACAGTAGGAAGACTATTAGAGTA
The DNA here is from genome assembly GCA_025461045.1 of Carex parvula. Lineage (NCBI taxonomy): Eukaryota > Viridiplantae > Streptophyta > Magnoliopsida > Poales > Cyperaceae > Carex > Carex parvula. The sequence goes on along the minus strand of JAJGRW010000948.1, from coordinate 114,514 downwards.
GTTAGCTCCAGGATTTGACTTAGTCAGAATGTTAGTTAGTTAGTTACGATAGCCATAGCTTTCTATTCTACACTGTATTCTTCTATATATACATGTACTCTAATTGTAAATCAATGAATTCAATACAAGAATCATTCTTCTCTGTCTATCTTCTCTCTGTTAACATGGTATCAAGAGCATGATCCATTTCTTTCTTCACTGACAAACATGTCTCAAGATTCTCAAACCTCCCTCCTCACCCCTCCAGCTACACCGATTCCCTCTACCTCGGTGATTCACATTACTATCCCTATTTCTACTAAGCTCGACCGATCTAATTTTCTTACCTGGCGCTCTCAGATCGAGCCGATTGTAGATGGCTATGGTCTTTCTCAGTTTCTTGATGCTGCTCAAACTCCACCAGATCGCCAAATCAAGGTTGGGGATCAGACTGTGGCCAACCCTGCGTTTCTCACCTGGCATCAGCAAGATCGGTTTCTCTTAGGCTGGCTCCGCTCCACAATCTCTGGCTCGGTTCTTTCTCAATACGTCAGCTGTCAGACCGCTTCTTCTCTCTGGTCGGCTCTGCACAAAGTCTATTCCGCCATCTCAACAGCTCGGATCATGGAGTTGCGTCGACTTCTTCAGACTACTGTCCGAGGTGGCCTTTCTTGCAATGAATACTTTGAGAAGATGCGAGGCATTGCGGATCAATTGACTGCTTCTGGTGAACCGATTCTGGATTCGGATCTAGTTCGTTACATTCTTAACGGGTTGGGTTCGGATTTCAATTCCTTCGTCGTTGCCATTATCACTCGTGCTGAGCCTTTGTCACTGGCGGATCTCCATGGATTTCTTCTGACGCACGAGTCTCTCCTCACTTCCCAGCATCGCCCTCTCTCCTCTCATTCCACCGATCCGGTTGCTCTCTACACTCAAACTGGACGGGGCAAGGGAAGGGGACGAGGTCGAAATGGGTCACAGCAGTCCGCTCCTTTACTTCCTACTCCAGTGGGCCGTGGCAGGGGAGGCCCATATCAAGGTAAAAGTTTTCAGCCCACTCATTCCTCAAATTCTCAGGCTAAAAGCAGTCAGCAGCCCATTTCTCAAGCTCAGGCGCCAGAGGACCTTCCTACCTATCAGGTGTGTTTCAAGAGAGGTCATACTGCTCTCATTTACTGGTACAGATTCGATCACGCCTATACAGTTGAAGCTCCACAGCAGTTTCAAGCCCTCTATAACACTACCACTTCTTCTCCTAATGAGGGATGGTTCTTGGATTCCGGTGCCACTCACCATGTCACATCGGATCTCAACAACCTCACTTCATTCACACCCTACAATGGCACCGATCATCTTCAGGTAGGTAATGGCCATACTTTACCCATTTGTAATATTGGTCATTCTACTTTAGGTGATGGTAAATTTCAATTGCAAGATGTGCTACATGTCCCTCAATATCACTAAGAACCTTCTTAGTATTTCTCGGTTTACACGTGATAATGATGTGCTAATGAATTTCACCCTTCTTTTTGCATAATTAAGGACCGCCACACCTTGAGGCCGGTTCTTCGAGCTCAACTAAATAGTGGTCTTTATCACTTCTCCTCTTCACCTAGTGCTTTTATTGGAGAAAGAGCTTCCGCCGATTTATGGCATGCCCGTTTGGGGCATCCCTCTTCTTCTATTACTCGCTTTATACTAAATTCAGCTCATTTACCTCTTTTTTCAAATAAGTTGAGCTCATGTATTCATTGCTCACAAGCCAAGGCACATGTTTTGCCCTTTTCTTCTTCTTCCTCTTTTTGCTCTAATCCTTTGGATGTAATTCATTCGGATTTGTGGGGACCGTCTCCCATTGTATCAAAAAATGGATATAGATATTATGTTCATTTTATTGATGAATTTTTCCATTTTTCGTGGATTTATTTTCTCACATCCAAAGATGAAGTTTTACATGCTTTTACCAAGTTTAAGGTACTTGTTGAGAACTTATTCAACTCCAAGATTAAAGTTCTCCAATCCGATGGTGGCACCGAGTTCAAGCCTATTGCGAGATCTTTTCCTCAACTTGTGCATCAAACTTCGTGCCCACACACTCCTCAACAAAATGGCTAGCCGAGCGCAAGCACCGTCACATTGTTGAATTGAGCCTCTCGATCATCTCACATGCCTCCTTACCTCTTGATTTATGGGATCATGTATTTCAAAGCACGGTGTTCATCATCAACCGCCTTCCTTCTTCTTCTTCACCTCACATTTCTCCTTACTCGGCTCTATTTCGTAAGGCACCCGACTATACCTTTTTTAGAGTAATCGGATGTCTTTGCTTTCCTCTTGTTCGACCTTATAACTCTCACAAGCTACAAATGCGGTCTCTTCCTTGTGTCTTTCTTGGCTATTGCCAAACGCAAAAAGGCTATAAATGCCTTCATTTGCCTACTCAAAAACTTTATGTTAGCCGCAATGTGAAATTTGATGAAACTGTGTTTCCTTTCTCTGTTACTTCAGCTCCCTCTGCTGTTCCTACACAGGATCATCTTAGCTTGGCATCCAGCGCCCTGTTAGTTCCTGTGCCACTTCCATCAGTCTCTCTAGGCTGTCTCCTCTGACTTCTACTCAGCCTGGCCCTCCTTCTCACCAAGGCTGCCTACAACCCAGTTGAGTCCAGCAGCCCAATCGGGTCTACAAGTCTAACCGGGTCCAGCGGCCCAACCGGGTCCAGCGGCCCAACCGGGTCCAGCAGCCCTACCGGGTCCAGCAGCCCAACCAGCTCTAGCTATTCATTTGGGTCCAACGGCCTCCCTTCCTTGTTCTACACAGGCCAATCCAGATTCAGCCCTTCCTGCGACTCCAAGTGGATCGGGCCCTATTGATAGCGTCCCTTCAGCCGACTCCCAATTTTTGGTTGCTTCCAGGCACCCCATGCAAACTCGGCTCAAATCAAGAGTGTCTCGGCCCAGACTTTTTCCTAACCATGTTACGTACCTTGCAACAAAACATCCCTTACCTGCTCTCTCTCTTGAAGAACCGACCTTATTCACTGTAGCTAATAAGTCACCTGAATGGCGGGAAGCAATGGCCAATGAACTCTCGGCACTTGCTAGAAATAACACTTGGGATCTTGTTCCACTTCCCAACGGTCGACATGTCATTGGTTGCAAGTGGATCTACAAAGTCAAGAAAAAGGCCGATGGCTCGATTGAACGGTACAAGGCGCGTCTCGTTGCTAAAGGTTACACTCAAGAACACGGGATTGATTACCATGAAACCTTTAGTCCCGTTGTCAAACCGACTACCATTCGCCTTGTCCTTTCTCTAGCCATGTCACACTCATGGGAGATTCGACAACTTGATGTAAATAATGATTTTCCTTCATGGCGACCTTGATGAGTGTGTCTACATGTCTCAACCGCCGGGATTTATGGACTCAACATCCATCGCATGTTTGTCTTCTCAAAAAGACCTTGTATGGCCTCAAACAAGCTCCACGTGCGTGGTTTCACAAACTCGCTTCCGCTCTTGCCAATCTAGGCTTTCAAGCCTCTCAATCGGATCCCTTCCTCTTTATTGGTACATCATCTTCTTCTTTCACACTTATCCTTGTGTATGTGGATGATATTATCATCACGGGGTCCGATAGCTCTCTTCTCTCTACTCTTATCTCTTCTTTAGCTTCCCAATTTGCTCTCAAAGACCTTAGTCCCCTTCATTATTTTTTGGGCATCCAAGTGATGCGGTCTTCGAGTGGCCTTCACCTCTCTCAACCGAATTATATTCACGATCTTCTTGTTCGATCAAAGATGAGTGGAGCTAAACCATGTGCATCTCCTATCTCTTCAGCCGTCTCACTCTCTAAGCACAAAGGTAGTCCCATGGCCAATCCTCTCCTCTATAGGAGTATGGTTGGTGCGCTCCAATATGCTACAATTACTCGCCCTGACATCACATTTGCAGTAAACAAAGCCTCTCAATTCATGCATTCTCCCACCGATGAGCATTGGGAGTTGGTCAAGCGAATTCCGTTACCTTAAAGGCACGATCACTCATGGCATTCGTCTTCATGCGGAGTCTCCCCTACAATTGCATGCCTACACGGATTCGGATTGGGCCGGATGTCCCGACGATCGTCGCTCAACTTCGGGCTTTTGTGTGTTCCTTGGCACTAATCTTCTTTCTTGGGGTTCTAAAAAGCAACATACGGTTGCCTGGTCCAGTACCGAAGCGGAATACCGAAGTATGGCTATTGCGGTCACCGAATTGATTTGGCTCCAACACTTACTCAAAGAGCTTCGAGTTCCTCTCATATCTTCTCCCATTCTTTGGTGTGACAATCTCGGGGCAACCTTTCTTGCTTCCAACCCCGTGTTTCATGCCCGAACAAAACATATTGAAATTGATTTTCATTTTGTTCGGGAAAAGGTGGTCTCAAAGAATCTAGAGGTTCGGTTTATTTGCTCCAAGGATCAGCTTGCAGACTTACTTACGAAGGGGCTACCATCTCCAAGGTTGCATTATCTCTGTGACAAGCTTCGCTTTGGTCCTGCTACTGCTCGGCTTGAGGGGGGTATTAGAGTAGTTAGCTCCAGGATTTGACTTAGTCAAACCTCTTGTAACAGAATGTTAGTTAGTTAGTTACTATAGTCATAGCTTTCTATTCTACACTGTATTCTTCTATATATACATGTACTCTCTCAATTGTAAATCAATGAATTCAATACAAGAATCATTCTTCTCTGTCTATCTTCTCTCTGTCTAACAAAGACATTTCCCCTTCCTATTGCAATTCTCTTCTATCTTTTCTATTTTTTATTTGAAAATTTTACAAAAAATTTCTACAACACGAATTAAAGAACTTCACATTTACTTTCTTTTTTGGTAAAGTAAAAACTGATATTTTTTTAGTATTACATGGATAATTTATTGAAAGATAGTTTCTTCTAGAGACAATTTTGTACAATTTGATTGATCAATTGGTCTCTTGTAAACAACAGGAGAAATCAAAGTGGTGGATCGGGATCACCTGTGAAGAAAACCAGCAAAATAAGAAGTTGCAGACATAGTACACAAGGATTTACATAACGGGTGCAGATACAAAAATGATCGGGTCTGAGCATCGAGCTTGAAGAAATGGTTTTTACCGGCCTCTTGTGCATTCAATACCTCCCAGAACACGGCAAAGGAATAAAATTAAAAATTACAATTAGATTTGATTGCTTTCTCTCCTTGTCCCCAAGTTCAAGCGAATCCTTTATCCCGGACATTAGCAGTATTCCCGATCAACTTCAATTCCAATTTCAATTCTTGTCGGGGTTGGTGTTTGCATTAGTGTAAAAGTAAAACCCGAGAACTTCCAATTGGTTTAATTGGAGTGTCAGCGCACCCTCCTTCCCAATCCTTATCTGAATCCCTTGAATCAGATGTCATCCCCGAAATCAGAGACAAATTTAATCACAATGATAGTATAATAATGTAAAGGAGATGAAGAATAAGAGGAAGCAAAAACTCCGACCAGGCTTTAATGATGTAACCATGCAGAGGTGGTCCCAGCACTCCTCTTCTCAGCGCCACTCCTTTCCCTGACAGACTCAGCGCCATAGCAAACAGTACTAGAACTGCAGGTTGATCTACAGATGCAACTCAGCTTCATCAGCTTTTAACACAGATTACTGGTGGCACAATGGACTGGTACAGCTCTGTGACATACTGGATTTGTACTGTTCTGCTGTATACCGGACTGGTACAGCAGCAGGAAGACATGTAATGCTGACTGGTACTGATACGGTCCAATGGCAAGGCTAACTGGTACATACGGTACCAGAAACAGAGGCGTACCAATACTTGTACAGTGAAAAATAGTTACTGGAGAAGAGAAAAGAGAAACACAAAGGCACGCAAAGGCTCCAGAGAATTGGCTTTAATTAGTTTGTTATTTCATGTTTTTATTTTACCTATTACTTTGTTATCTTTTTTTCATGTATATCTTTTTTTCAATTTCTAATACTCAAATGTTTTGAGTATGGTTTGTTTTCTACTTTGTACTGTGTTACAAAACTTTTGTACCAGTTCTTAATAAATCGAGTGGGAGCTTTGACTCGCATTCTTCCTCAAAAAAAAAATTTCCCCAATTTGGGAGATAAGCCCCAAATCCAGCCTGAGATTGCATTCGGTGAAGATGCTAGTTATACTGCAGTTGCGTCCTTATCACAAAATTTGATCAATTCTTGCAATGAGACGGAGACTGATTCTCATCCCAGCAAACTTCTCTCCTAGGCGAAAACACTCGTCAAATTTAGATAGTAGGGTTTCATAAAACTTTATCCGGTAAGCCTACAACTCTCAAGAGCTCGATTGGGAACAAAGAGAAAGGAGAACAAGAAAAGAGAGAGAAAGAGTAAAATGGGTAATTTAAAAATTTTAAATGAGTTTTATTAGAAAAATCAATAAATTGGATAAATTTGTGAGTTTTGAACTTTAGAAGGGTTAATATGATATTATGAATTTTAGAGGGGATTGAGGGGGATAGATGAAATTCCTCCAATAAATATCATGTCATTGTACTCAAACACACAAGATCAATATAAGATTCTTTCTTTTATGAAATGTTTTAAACGTAGCTCTATTCCATTTCTTCTGCCAAAACGACTTGCTCGGTTCGCTTGGACTTTGACATACTAAAAATCATCAGCTTCGGCAAGAAAGTAATTTTTATGGCATGTGTAATTATTTTAATCTATGGCCTACAATATATAGCGCACTAGATCAATTTCTAGTTTTCAATGATATTCGAAAGAAAGATTGACCTGGCAAGCACCGGCTGAAGCTAAGCAGTCGGCAGCCATCCTAGCCCCAAGGCCTTTTATGTTTTGAAGTGAGTTGCGGATGCAAAAAGAACCGAAATTTTTAAACATAGCACAGTTAAAAAAAAAAAAAAAAACTAAAAAATTATTGTTTTTGATTAATTCGAAATCTACCATGACTGCTCTGGCATTGTGCGGCCTCATTTATTGGGTACCGCATAATGCCGATGCAGATCCTGAAATGGGGCCGCACAATGCCGGAGCGGACCCCTGGGAAGCCTATCCGTATAATTTTTTAATTTTTTCAAATATTATACATCTCTGTATAAGTAACACTGACTTTGTACATTGTAAAGGGGTCTTAACAATGCTTGTCTGAAAAAAAAACAAGATTTTTATTGGACCATGCATGTTACTACAGCATTGGTCATACGCACATCTGATCGTTGGCCGTCCAGTCATGGCTAACAAGACAGATGTGCCGGAATGGGGCAAGCCCGAGCCAGACAACTGCCCTACATACGGCGCCAAGTACTGCTATCCGAAGATTTGGGTCGGACAAGGGCATGGCTCGTCACTTGGCATCACATTCTGGAGACAGGAGATCGAGCATCTCAGAGATGATCTAGAGTATGTGACCTGGGAGCCCTACAAAGATTATGTAAGTTTAATTTTATTTTAAATTTGATTTAATTTTTTTTCATATTTTCAGTTTGAATTGATATATGGTATTAAATATGTACTTCCAAGTCTTGGTGGATGGGGGACATCGGACTTTCCTCGAGATATTGCCTGAGCGATGTCGGCAGCAGATACTGACGAGACGTCACTCTCCAGGCGGGGTCGAGGGTTCAAGAAGAAGAAGCAGAGAAAGATATTTAGTCATGATCCGTAGGCTTTGACTTTTAATTTGTTAGATGTTTTGTCAGATACCGGACTTATTTGTTAGATTATGTCGCTTATTTATTTTGTTGCTTTGTTATTTATTTTATTTGTTTTGGTTATTTATTTATTTTGTTCATTATATCATTATATCATTATATCGTCGTACAAAATAAAATATTTCAAACGAACGACATATCTAAAATATTTCAAACAAGTGACATTTCTAAAATACAACACGACAAAAAATATATCAATTTAAACAACATTACAAACTAAAACTAAAACAAATAAAACCATTTTTATAACAAAAAAAACAAAAAACAAATAACAAATTTCGATTTAAATAAAATTAAAAAAAATTAGGGGACCGCTCCGGCATTGTGCGGCCCCATTTCAGGGTCCGCATCGGCATTATGCGGTCCCCGGGAAATGGGACCGCACAATACCGGAGTGGTCATGGTAGATTTCGAATTAACCAAAAATGATAGTTTTTTTGTTTATTTTTTTTTTTTAACTTTGCTATGTTTAAAAATTTCGGCAAAAAGAACGCATCCTTTTCGGCAGCTGTGGATTCTAGGGCTATAAATGAGCTGAGTTTGAGCGAGTTACCCCCAACTCAAACTCAGCTCATTAAATAAACGAGCGAGTCAACTCGAGTTGGGATGGTAATAACGAGCTGTAGAGCCAACTCGAACTCAACTCATTATCAACTCGAGTTGGCTCACAACTCGTTTATAAACTCGTTTAACCAGTCAAATACACAAGTTACATTAGATAAATCAATAAAATTACAGCAACTTTTCATACATTAGATACAATCACACAACACAGTTAGATTAGATAAATCAACGTATATATTGGTACCAAAAATTATAACAACTTTTCATACATTAGATATAATCATACAACACAGTTAGATTAGATAAATCCCAAAATTACATCCATCATACATTTACAGCCCTAATCTCATGCATCCCAAAATTACATTCATCATACATTTACAGCCCTAATCCCATGCATCCCAAAATTACATCCATAAGTTAGTATTCCAAAATTACATCCATAAGTTATCTAACAATTTTTCATACATAAGCACCAACAAAAACAAACAAGAACTTAGTATCCAACAATTTCATCTTGTCAAAATCATCATCTGTAAGTTCTAAACCATCATATCCAGCAATCATTAATCAGAAATTAATATTAAATGGAGATATTAATATTAAATGGTTTGACATTAAACAGCTTATGTATGTTGAACTTAGTACAATAATTAGTGCTACTTACAAATGACTGGTTAGTTGTTATTTGACAATCAAGTTTGACTACAAATCTATGATTAAAAATTCAAAGTCACAAAATCATTTGATTATATGGCATTGTCAACTTGCACAACCTTTTGTATTCAAGCATATTTTTATGGTTTAAGATACAGTTAATTGAATAAGTATTGGAGTTGACATGAGAAAAAAAAGATACAAGAAAACATAAATAAATTTATCCTAAGCATTTTAGACACGCACATCTTACATGGATTTCTTGTAATAACTAAATAATATATGCAACCTGTAATATATGCTTTCTTGTAATAACTAAATAATATATGCAACCTGTTATGAACCATATAAGAACTAAATATTAGTCAACAATTTTGCCAAGCCCTACTTGTACCTAATATCCCATGCTTCCCCTTCTATCCCAGTGCAAAACCAAGAGAGGAAATTTTGCCTCGTCTTAACAAATTATTATGTATTTACAGTCTAATCCTATTTTCAAGTAATCCAGCATACCATAGCACAGAGAGAACAATACTGACAGTACCATGTCAGATCAGTGCAACAGCACACACTGTACCAGAAAACCTTTTTTATTTTTATCAATTTCAGAAATAACCTCAGTAATAGGGAGAAAGAGAGAAAATAATTTAGAATTAAAACTTACTTAATTAACATTGCTCGTTGAGATTTGAATTTCCAATTCCTCTTCCTCTTTTGCAGATTTCTACAAAAATAAATATTAGCCAACAATAAGTATCAAGAAACATTTAGATTTTAAAAGATAAATGAATGGAAAGATAAAATTGAAGTCTTACTTGTAACGTTTGTATTGTGGTTTTTGAGTTAGCTTTTATCCAATCACTTCCACAAACTAGAATCTCCACCATATCTTTCGAAAGAGAGCTTCGATAGTTATCTAATATACGGCCCCCGGCACTAAAGGCCGATTCCGAAGCCACAGTTGTGATCGGAATACAAAACACATCACACGCCAACTTGCTTAAAATAGGATACTTGTTGGAATTTTGATTCCACCACTTCAAAACATCAAATGTACCCTCATCTTTTACCGAAAATCTAGGTTCTTCCAAATACACCTCAAGGTCAAATTTGGGCGACCCTTCTTCCTCTGTAGTCATAAGAAAAGCATAAAAATCATCTTCTTTTGGTAGTGCACCGGTATGGGCAGCAGCTGCTGCCGAATCTGAGGTACTTGCGGCAGCTTTAGCCGCTTTCCGAGCCGTCATTTCAACATTTGAATATTTCTCATAGAGACATTTCAACTTACTGGTCACATCTTCCATCTTATTACCAACCTCATTAGATGGATACAACCTTTTAAAAGTAAAGTCCACCGAGAGTAATTTAAACCGTGGATCTAGAATGGACGCAATTGCCATAAGCACTCCAATTTCCCCCCAATACTTGTCAAACTTTTCATACATAGGTTTACTCATATCCACCAAGAATTGATCACCCAAATGATAAGCCTCATATATCACTTTTTTTACCCTAAAAACTTCCACAAGAAACAGATTTGCTGTTGGGTACAATGACCCCGAGAATAGGTTAGTGGCATCCGAAAAAACTTGAAGCAACTTGCACACTTTTTCGGCTTGACTCCATTCATTCTCATTAGGCAACCAAGCAAAGTTATTATCTCTCATTTTATATCCCTGAAAGGCGGATTTGTAATAAAGAGCTGATTCAAGCATGTGGTATGTTGAGTTCCACCTAGTTTTCACATCACTACATAGTGACCGACTAGTTTGGATACCTAAACCCTTTGCTATTTCACCAAATTTCAAAAGACGGGCTGGGGACTTTTTAAGATATCTAACTCCATTTCTAATTTTTCCAATACAATCATTAATCACACTAAGACCATCTTGAACTACCAAATTCAAGATGTGAGCACAACATCTCACATGAAAAAACAACCCGTCAAAATGCAACTTGCCCCTCTCTTGAAAACTAAACTTCAAAATGGCAGCTGCATTATCTAGTGTTATTGCCCCAATTTTGTCTTGAATACCCCAATTTATAAGAGACTCTAATATAGCATCCGAAATTACCTCAGCACTATGGAGTGGTGCAAGCTCGTTGAAACTAATGATGTGCTTTTGTAATTTCCAATCGGAATCTACATAATGAGCTGTCAAGCACATGTACCCGATTGTTTGGTTCGATGTCCAACAATCACTCGTGAGTGAGATCCTATTGGTACCTTTAAAGACCTTTTTCAACTTCTCTTTTTCTGATTCAAACACTTTTATGCACTCTCTTTTAATGGTTGCTCTACTTACTTTTTGATAAAGAGGAGTGATGTATTTCATTAATATGTTAAACCATTGATATTCGACAAATGTGAAAGGCAACTCATGAGCCATGATCATCTTGGAAATGATTTCCCTACACCTCAATTGATCAAACACCCCACTCGGGTTCAAACCAGGTACAACAGTACTATCACATGATTCAAATTTGAGAAGACCTTGAGAATTACCTTGTGCCTTTTTTATATTAGCGCAAGTTTCGATGTGTCGCTTAAGAGTTGTTGTCGGGCCTCCCATCACGCCTTTGTACCTCTGTTTGCAATACAAACACTCTAACTTTTTCACCATCTTCCCTCTTTCCTTTACTTCTTTAGTCACAAAATATTTCCAAACTTCAGATGTACGTTTCCGTTTGCGCTTGGAAGTTCCTTCAGAATTAGGCTCCTCTGTAGCTGGTTCGTCAACCTCAACCATATCTCTTAGTTCATCACTTAAGGTGACACTCTCACCACTGGATACAGGTTCGACCGACTCGTGTACGTCATGAGATTCTGCATGTGAAGACATTCTACAATAACACATGCAACAAAAAATTACAAAAAGTTACTGAAACAGAAAATAAAAATGAAGTTACTGAAACAGAAAATAAAGTTACTGAAATAGAAAATAAAGTTACTAAAACAACAAATTTAATTGCAGCTATAAAGATGAAAGTCAAAGTTAATCCTTTATTTCACATTCAATCTTGGATAGTTACCTCTACTGGTTTTATTGGGGAAGATTAAGAAAAATTAGAATATAAATCAAGTTAAATTAACATTCAATCTTGAATAGTTAGATTAAGAAAAATTTAATACAATGATAGTATAAAATATAAAGGAACATCGATCATGCTTTAAAAAATTATTCATCCAAAGGGGACTATCTCAGAGGTACTTTCGTGCATACCAACCAAATTCTGATATTTACAGCAAGCAAGCCTTAAATCAGTTCATGTATGTTGTATTAATACTATGCAATTGTTGATTAAATTTTACTGGGGAAAATATCTTGATACCCTACTGTTATGTAAAGAGGGTGCCACCCTTTTTTTTGAAAGCAATTGAAAATTACAACCAAATACCAGCATTCTTCCAAATGCAAGCAAGCTATAGAAGAGAGAAAAATTGCTCCGCTCACTATAGTAAAGGAATTTTTTTTATCATTACTCACCATATTCCACAAATGCACACATATGAGAAGAAATAAAAAAGCTTCTTTTAATTGAGCAAAATACCAAGGCCCAAATTGACAGCTGGATAGAACAACGACTATATATAAGGTACAATCCATAATTAAATAGAATAAGTCAAAATAAGGTGAAATATATTCTATAGGATGAAAGTAATTCACAGCCAATTCGCCTTTATTGCTGAAGAATCTCTCCAATAAAGTTCTTTCTTACAAACCAGAAATCAACAATGAAAAAGTAATAAAAGTTAATTTTAAATAAATGCCAAAATAATCTGAAAGAATGCAAAATGACACATTTAGCATAGCGGTACAGTACCTTAATAGAGAAGAGGGCGAATGGATCGCGATCGCTGTGCTGGTCCCGTCGTGTACGGCTCTGGTAGTGAGAGAAATGGGGCTAGGGCTCTGGTAGCGAGAGCGAATGGATCGACGAAATGAATCGCCGGAATGGCTCGCGGGAACGGGGCTCGCCGCTCGCCGCTCGCGGGATAGGTCGCGGCCTCGCGGGAACGGAGCTAGGGCTTAATGGTTTGGTTTGGCTTTGGCCTCGCGGGAACGGGGCTCGCGCTCGCGGGATGGGTCGCGGCCTCGCGGGAATGGGGTTAGGGTTAGGCAGCGTGAGAATGAGAGAGACAGAGAAAGAGAAAGATTGATGTTTGCACTTTGCAGCGTGAGAATGAGAGAGATCAAGTTTTCAAAAAAACAAGTGAGAATGAGAGAGAGAAAGAGTGAAGTTTAGGGTTATAGTTTGGGCGGGATTAGGTTACATTCCGTGATTCAGGATTTCAGATTTGGGTGTGGTTTTGGTATTCTGGGATTTTTTGTGTCCATGACTGTGTAATTTTATGTAACTCGAGTTATAAATGAGCGAGTTTGGATCAGCTCAAACTCAGCTCATTTATCAAAACGAGTCAATCAACTCGAGTTAGAACTGACTAGAGTTGTAAATGAGCGAGCTGTAAATGAGCGAGTTACGAGCGAGTTACGAGTTCGAGCAATTTTGCCCAGCCCTGGTGGATTCTGTATTGAAGATGAGAGGAGGAAGATGATTATGTGTGAAGCAGCGAGAAGAAGAATATTATAAGTAATGGATTAATTCCTTCATTTAAAATTAAAAGATCCATTGGTAAATTCAATTTTTAAGGAGGAATCCACTTACATTCTTTTTTGGTGACACCAGATTACATCTCATATTTTCAAAGTCCAAACAGTCGGTCAAAACCATTCAACATGATGGATATATTAAAATGTGCTTGCAGATCAAATTTACATTTTTTTTGAATTTTCTTTTACTATTTATTAAGATGGGTACAAAAATTCAATGGTCTGAAAACAACGATTTTGTAAAATACTTAATAAATAGTAAAAAAATTCAAAAAAATGTAAAATTTGATCTGCAAGCACATTTTAATATATCAATCATGTTGAACGGTTTGGATCGACTGTTTGGACTTTGAAAACTTTGAAAATGTAGGGTGTAATCTGGTGTCACCAAAAAAGAATGTAAGTGGATTCCTCCTCATTTTTAAATTAATTAAATAAAAGTTATGTAATTAAAAGGTGATAGAAGAAAAAAAAGTTAAGTTTGTACGAAGATATTGAATATTATGATGTATTTGTGGGAAAATTAGATATTTTGAATTTTGGATGGACAGACTGGAAATTTTTCCTATTCTAAAATATTTAAATATAATACGTACCGTTTAAATCGGATTCGAACTGGATTTTAGCAAACCATACATATATAAATTTATGAAATTAATGTGTATCTTATTTAATAAGAATTTTAAAATCAATTCCGTCTGTATTAATTGTATATCATATTTTAATTGCATACAAATCACACAACAAATGTTCGAGCTAAAATATTTAAAACAACCAGATACATGCAAGGGAGTAAACATAATTATTTTGTATTACGAAAGTAAAGATTAAAAATAACAATTTTAATTAAACTAACTTATTGTCTAATTTTAATTTAATATCTTTTAACATATATAATATACAGTTTCTAAAACAGCTCGAAATATTTTATCATAAAATTTATATATCAAACTTTTATAAATTTTGGATTCGAATCTTTACACGAACGTAATAATTTATTGGAATATATTTTGAAATTCACCTGAATTCATTCGCACAAATACGGATCGGATATACAAACGCACCTAAACTAATTCGCTCGAGCACACTAATTGGATCCCTCACCGAAATCCGAACCCGTTGCCTCCCGCTGATTGCCATTGCTCTTTGCTCAGCACTGCTAATTTGACCGGAAATTAAACTAAGCCGCGCTCGAGGAAAAAGAATTGAATCAGATTACCGACTGAAAGCTGCTAGATAGAAACCCTAGCTTTCTCTACTACTCTCCACATCAGATTACCGGCTCCTCCAACCACCCCACACCTTTGGTAGAGTTTTTGCGAGGCAATCGGAGATGGGGAAGAAGCAGCACAGCAAGGATCGGATGTTCATAACTCAGACGGAATGGAAGACGGAGTGGGGCGGCGCAAAGGCTAAGGAGGCTGGCACCCCTTTCAAGCGTTTACCTTTTTACTGCTGCTCGTATCTCTCTCACTCTCTCTCTCTCTCTCTTGTAACTTCTCCAATTCTCAGTTTCCTCGCATCTGTAGCGTTTTATATTTGGTTCTGGGGGAAAATTGTACCATCAATTGATATGATATTTCAGGACCTGCAAAGGAAATTGAATTGTTCCCAATTTTGAGATTGTTTGTCTCTTTTAAGGAGATGTATTGTCCAGAATAATTTTACAGGAACAAAATAAGCCGAAAATTCTGAATTTCGAGATACCATGTGACAACTAGTACAGTTAAAAGTAAATTTGAGTGTCGACATGTCTGTTTTTTTTTTTTTTGCCAGAAATCCTGTGCAATTAAGATGTCAAATTGAACCTGTAAAACCTCCAAAAGAGACTTAACTTGTGTTGGCGGTTGCCTAGTTTCATCTACACCAATCTCGAGGTTATGTATGATTATTTGTTTTTTTAAATGGTCATGCAGGCTTACTTTTACGCCATTTGAGGATCCAGTCTGTACCGCTGATGGCAATGTCTTTGATATGATGTAAGATATTTAATCATGCTCTTATAAGCAGTTTGTTTTATTCTATTTTTTTTAAGGACACAGCAAAAAATAAAATGATTTTTTTTATTAAACTTGATTCTCCATTTAATTGACTCTATAGGAACATCATGTCATACATTAAGAAATTTGGGAAACATCCGGTTACTGGAGCTCCTCTTAAGTTCGAAGACCTCATTCCTCTCACTTTCCACAAAAATGCAGATGGTTAGTCAATTATCCTCCTCTTATTCAGTTTTTTGTAATTCCTAGTAGTTCATGTTGGATCTGGGATTTACCTTAACTAAATTTTCATGGACTTTAAACTTGCTAGATGTTCTGTTGTATATGCAAGTCACTCGTGGCTGTTGATACAATTTTTAGGTACCATTAGATTCATGTGTTGTTCAACTTGTTTCTAGTTTGTGAAGACAGTCCAATTTGCTTATAACCAGTCAGGTTGTGAAACTATTTCTGTTTAAGCTTCTTTTGTGCTTGCAAAACATGGAAATTTGTACATTCAGCTAAATGTTGAACTTTACTATTGTGTCAGCTTCATTAAGTTAACTAATTTGACTGATAATTCTGCATAGTGCTAATTTGTCAGTTGCATTATGTTTCAGGAGAGTTCCATTGCCCTGTTTTGAACAAAGTATTCACGGAGTTCACTCATATAATTGCTGTGAAGACTACTGGAAATGTGTTCTGTTATGAGGTGAGACATGAATATTTTGGCTCACTTACAAACACAATTAAGCAAAAAGAAAACCAATTAAAGGTCACTTGTGATGCAAGTTGAGGACTACAGTGCTTGTGTATTGGTACTGAAGTTTGGTTTATAGTCTTGGCATACTGGTTTGGCTGGTCTGTGTTATGCCTTTTTGGTTATGAGGAAGTTTGACAAATAATTTAGCTAATTAGGTTACCTTTCTTTATTAATTTTTTTTGTTTCGTTTTTTTTTTGCTGACTGTGCTATTGCAGGCAATTAAGGAACTCAACATCAAAACCAAAAGTTGGAGAGAGTTGCTTACTGACGATCCCTTCACGAGAGATGATCTCATAACAATTCAGGTAACTGGGTTGGAATTCCTTTTTTAACATGGTCCAACGCTAGTAGAGGAATATCTAGCATGACACTCAATACCAGAACCATCATTATTTATGGGCAGTAGAGCTCTATAGTCTTGGTAAATATGGGTTCGTGCGCCTGATATTCCTTATTCATGTAACAAATTTGACATTTTTAATTTTTCAACTGCTGACAGAATCCAAATGAGCTAGATAGTAAGGTTCTTGTAGAGTTTGATCATGTCAAGAAGGGAATTAAACTTGATGAAGAAGGTGAGGATCTATATTTACTATGATTTAATTGGTGTTAAGTGGACTTATCGCAGAAAAACCATTTACATGTCAGGTTTTGTATGCTTATATAATGTTGCTCAGTGCAGTTCAATTGTTATAGAAAGCCTGACCTAAGATTTTGGAGTCCCATGTTTGCTTTTATTTCTTAATTTGACAGACAAACAACAATCCCATTTTGTAGTGTATTGCAAGCCAACATATAAGAAAAACATGTAAATACAAGTCCAGTTCCATTGAAAGAGAAGAAGAATAGTTAATTTCAAGACAAGAAAAAAATCATGTAACGAAATAGAAATTAAAGAATGGGTTCGTATAGGTTTTGTCCTTTTGCTTTTGGTGGCTACAATTCTAATGTGGACAGCAATTTACAATTAGTAAACATTTTCTTTCAGATTTACGGAAAATGAAGGAAGACCCAACCTATAACATAAATGTATCAGGTGACCTGAAACAAATGTTAAAGGAACTTGGGACTGAGAAGGCTAAACTAGCTTTGCTACATGGAGGTGGTGGCCTCAAGGCTCAGAAGGAAAGGGCGGCCGCTTTAGCTGCTATTGTGGCATCTAAATCTGAAACTGAGAACAAAAACTCGAAATCCAGTGAGAATAAACCTATGCAAGGTTTTAGCATTGTTGATGCTGCTTCGGCAGCTGTTCATGGCCGGAGTGCAGCTGCAGTAAAGGCAGGAGCTAGTGAGAAGACAGCTGCTAGAATTGCCTTGCATGTGGCTGGAGATCGCACCCCAGTCAATGCAAAACTGGTACCGTTAATTTTCCTTTTATATTTTCTACGAGACTATGACTGAGATTAAAAATTTCTAATCCTGGTTTTGTTTTCAATGGATAATGATTTATGATATTTGGGAATGACATTCAGCAGTTATTGTTAGTTACTATCTGGCTGCCGTTTGCGATGTTATGTACAGACAAGCACCTAAATAGTTATCTGATTAGTTTGATGGTCCTGAAGGAAAAGTTGCATTATATATTAAACTATGCAATGTTGCCCACATGATAGAACAATTTCTTTGTAAGCCTGAATTGAACTAAAATAAGCCAAGCAAATTTTGATGTTGCACACATGTGAATAGAATTTTGGAGTTGATAATGAAAGTTGAATGTATTTTTGTGTATTTTTGTTGTTAGTTGTTAGACTGTCAGTCCTTAATATGATAGTAACATGCTTTAACACAGTAGAATAGAAGTCTAATTTGCACAAAAAGAATTTTACTCAAGGAACCCTTAATCTGACAGTTAAAGAAAGCAACTATTACCGAGTTTCATGGAAGATTTATCTTTTCTAGTAAATTACAATATCAGTTAAACATTTCAGATTCAAAGTCGTTATACCACGGGAGCAGCCTCACGTTCTTTCACATCTACTGCTTTCACTCCAGTAACAAACAATGATTTTGAGTACATCAAGGTTGAGAAGAACCCAAAAAAGAAAGGATACATCCAGTTGCATACAACACATGGGGACCTAAATATAGAACTCCATTGTGATATTACTCCAAGGACGTGTGAGAATTTCATCACACATTGTGAAAATGGGTATTATAATGGGGTTATTTTCCATCGGAGTATCAGGTACTTCTTTGGACCTGCTTTTGGTTATCTTTTTTTTCCTTATTTGCTGATCTGGTCACATAACTAGCACCTTACATCTCCAAATATTATAAGCCTTCTTAATAGAAAACATCATTTTGTGTAGTGAATTATATTTTCGAAATGTGATGTATATGCTTTTTATAAAAACTTGGCCACCTTCTTTTTGTAGTGCTCCGGTGTTCTTGAAGTACTGCTTTATATTATAGTCACTCTTTAACAGTTCGCTAGAACTGCCATCTGAGTCTGTAGTCATTGGTTATTGTGTAACAAGAAGAAAAAAAGAGAAGACATATTAAAAAACCTCTATTAGCTTGTATCAAATGTAGATATAGCAAAAGTCGTTCTGCTGTTGAATAGGAATTGGTACTCAAGGCCTTATTTGTATTTTTCTCACAGGAATTTCATGATTCAAGGAGGTGATCCAACAGGCACTGGTAAAGGAGGAGAATCAATATGGGGAAAGCCATTGAAAGACGAACTGAACTCAAAGCTGGTGCACTCGGGACGAGGTGTTGTCAGCATGGCTAACAGCGGCCCCCACAGCAATGGGTCACAGTTCTTCATCATGTACAAGTCGGCCAATCATCTTAATTTCAAGCATACTGTTTTTGGCATGGTTGTAGGTGGTCTGACGACTCTTGCCACTATGGAGAAGGTGCCTACTGACGATGATGATCATCCATTGGTGAGTAATTCTATTTTTTGTTGATTACCAGGTTGACTGTGGTAGTACCTGGCGAAGTATTCAAATCCAGTGTTGTTAGATAACATAATATTAAAACTGGTGGTTATGCTTCATACGACTTTCTCAATTTGCACATCTTGCATTATGCCTAAATGCAAGGACTCTGATGTTTTTAAGTAAATAAGTATGTTAGTATTTTTTTATTTTCTAATAAGTTGAAACTTCGCGTGGTTGTTATAAGCATGAAAAAAAGGGAAATGATGGAAAAGTCTTTTTGAACTTAGTGGTTAAGACTTTGTTAATCCTAATTTTTGCTCTTTCTAATTGTCTTTTTTGTTTCCAGGAAGAGATAAAAATAACAGGTGTAACGGTCTTTGTGAACCCTTATACAGAACCTGATGAAGAGGAAGAGAAGGCAAAGGAAGAGGAGGAAAAGAATAAAAATGCAGAAGAAGACAATGTAATTTCTTGCATCCCCTCCATTTAAACATATTATATACTCGTGGTTACCTGTGTTGTAGTACCAAATGGTCCCTGATGTTCTTTTGGTCTAAGGAGTTGTTTAGTGACAAAGACTGTCCAAATATCAAACAAGTTAGTGATCCCTAAATTGGACTCAACTTTCTCATGAAAGTAAGACTAGACAAAAGTAAGACCCGAATGGCACCAAGTCAGGAAGTGTCAGCATGCGACCTGAAGTATTGTAGCAATACCAACTGGTATCATACTATAAGCAAGTGTTGGCTGGGAAACACCAGGGCCATCTTTTAATTCATTCTCAGTTTCTGTTTGTTCCTTGTCTTGCTCTGATTACTTGACTGTTAAAAAATTATGTATACTCTTAGGTCAATGTTGGCTTATGGCTTAGTAACACGGGCTCAGTAGCCACTGCCAGTAAAGGTGGTGGGGTTGGGAAATATTTAAAATCCCGTAATATTTCTAAAGCTGAGGCTACTGCTGGAGATGACGTATCAGCAGTAGTAGATAATTCAAGGAAGAAAAGGAAAGCTGGTGAATTTATAACTTCTCAGGCTGGTAAGGAGAGACTTGTAAACAAAATTGCCATCTCTTTTCCTTCTAAGATGGATTACAAGATTATGAGCAGTCAATGCAAGTTGGTTTCACACTGCGTAGGGCTACCTACACCTTGTAGATTTTGAAACAAGTTTTTTACTGGGTAAATTCTTCTATCTACATTTTGAATTATTTGTCTGCATTGTTTATTCTATAATTTTATCTTTCTTAAATTCCTTTGAATGTAATGAACTATGCTGAGAATTTATATATATCTTTTCAGGTAGTCAAAATGTAACTTACAAATGCGTGGCATCAATATCAAATGGTGTTTGTACGAGTCTGAAGAGAGTTTTAACTTTTTTTTTGTCAGGCCTGTAAAATGTAGCTAAGTTTTAACTTTTTTAAACCATGCAATTACTCTCTGAATACTTCTGGTAATCCCCAATTTATCTTACTCTTTGTAATTGTGTTGTAGTAATGAAGTTATGATTCGAGCAGCTCTGGAAAGTATCAAGTACTTCGTATTTACGTACTCCGGGGGCGGTAGGTTAACATCCGGTGTTGTTATTTTTTTTTTAGAATTTAATTGCATCAGGTTCCATTAATGCACTGACTTGGGCTCTTAAACTACCCTAAAAGAGCTGCTATATGGGACCATCTTCTCAGCGGCCTGACAGATACCCCTAAAAGAACAAAACGTATATAATAATTTGAGAATTGGGAAATACTCTTTTATGGGTACTAGTAGACTACAATTCTTCTGTTTACGGAATTCAATAGAAGTTTTAAGAATTCAAATGGTTTTCATTTTTTTTTTCCTTTGATATATTCGATTGGGGTATTGAGAGGCAATAAATTGACATCTTAGCAGAGGCTATTTTCTACGGAGCTGGTGCTTTACGCAGATGTTGATACCTGGTGCATATTAGATTGGTGGTTTTCACAATACCAATTCAGAACTAAACGAGTAGATTATTTTTTATTTAGAAATAAAATATTATTTTCTGCCGGAAAGGGAAGGAGTAGGGTAGGTTTTGAAAAATGGGTAACACCGAAAAAATGTTACGGGCTTACGGAGTAAACATGGGCATATTGCTTGCATGTGGAATTAAAAAATTTGGTACAAGGAATTTTTTCCATCCGGTCACAACCATATTTTTGCAAGTAAATGACGTAAATGGATATGTTGCTTACACCGTAGAAATTCTCCGTTGTAGGTATTATTTTTAAGTTAACACTGTAATAATTTTCAGTGTTATTTATTTTTTGAAAACCTACCTGGTTCCTTTTTAAAAAAAGTAATATATTGAGTAGAACTAAGGTGTTCTTTAAGCTCACCAAGATCCTTCGTGAGCTTAACTAAAATGTCTATCGGATTGACTTCAAACGATACATTCAAACCGTTGAAACTGTTCTACTTCACGAGTGATGTATTTACATGTCAAATTTATAATTTCTCGAATTAGTTTAGTATAAAGTCAAGCGGTAAAAAAATGATAAAAATGAACTCATTAAAATTAACTTATAAATTATCTTTTTTTTACCGCTTGACTTTATACTAAATTAGTTCAAAAATTTAAAAATTTGACATGTAAACGCATTACTCATGAAGTAGATCAGTTTTAACGATTTAGATACGTCGTTTGAAGTTAATCCGATAAATTTTTAAGTTAACCTTACAAAGAGACCTAGTGAGCTTAAGAACTTAGTTCTACTCGTAATATATTATTTCTGAATAAAAAAATCCTAAACGAGTAGTTGGTGGGTGTTGGGACTTGGCACTGAGGAGTTTGGTTGAATGAGGTAAGGTCAGAAAACCAGCGCATAGGAAGAATAAGTTTGTCGAGTATTGAGACAGTGTCAGTACCTATTTAGGTAAGGAAGGTTCGTTGTGTGGCCTTGTATAGCGTATCAAACAGTTATTACTTATTACTACAATTTTACAGATCGTTGAAAGTTTTCGGTAATTAAGCTTTAGTTGACAAAATCGTTATTTTTTTAGATCGAGGAGCAATTTTATTTGTGATTGAGATCTATTGTAAATTGACAAATAATTTTGTGGAAAATTCAATTGGTCTGCAAAAATCACAGACTCATGTAACCGCACAAGGGTCTACGGTATCAATCACAACAAAAGATCCTGTCTCCACAAGTAGAAAGTTAGAAACTAATTATAAGTTGATCCGGCTTCTCCAAGGTAATTCAATTTTTGAGTTTAGACGTGTCTGGTATTTATTCGGGAATAGCGCAGGGTCAGTATTATTTGAAGGGTCCGGATCTTTTAAGATTCGTGTTAGAGCATCTCAAACGGTCTAGATCAAAACTCAAAAATTGAGTTACTTCCAGGTCCGGATTCCCTAAAGTAACTCAATTTTTTAGTTTAAACGTGTCCGGTGCCTCTTCGGGGATAACGCAGTGGGCCAGTATTATTTGAAGGGTCTGGATCCTTTAAGATTCGTGTCAGAACATCTCAGACGGTCTGGATCAAAACTCAAAAATGTATTAAATATTTAGATTGCCATAGAAAATTGAAACCGGATAGACTATCAGAAAATTATTTAAGTTGGAAAGTGCTACCATCTAGGATTCATAGCCTCTCACCGTAGCACCAGTACTTGATTTTCCGAAGTGATTTTGTAGAATAGTTTCAGCATGTCACCGATCTGTTATCCTTGAAAGTACTATTAGTTATTCTGTACTTCCATGAGGAAATTAGAACAAGTTAGCTTGATAGTTTCATTTTGGACACTAACAGAAGTCGACAGCAATTTTGTCCAGTGTTCTCTCTTAATAGTTCAACAAAATAATGAACTACGAAAATATAGCTCCAGATAATTTTCTTAAAGAGATCTTTCAATTTACAAAATACCAATGACTCGAGTGCACTGAACACCAATCATACTGCCTAAGGGCTAAAATTCCAAAAAAAGAGGAAAAGAAAAGGACCACTCCTCATGTTAACCTATCATTGACCGTGTAAATAAGCATAAAGCTCTTTGTCAGGGATATTATTTTACAGAATATTTTTCTAATTTAATCTCCGTTATTGATGACAACATTTCCTACATGTACAATCTACAACATCAACTCTAATATGAATACTTTATTGGGACTAATTTGCGAACAAATGATGTCTGTTTACAGAAGAATTTAACACATTACTTCACAAATCTCTCCATCCATCTGGCAACCGCCACCTTTGATGCCAATAAATTGAAACCCTTGGCCACAAAGGAAACCCAAAACTATACTCCAAGGTTTCATCCGATACACCCCCTATAGCCAAAGGCAACCACACATACCTAGACTCCCTCAAATTGGCCGGGTTCCATCGATCTGCCATGAAAATAAACAGGCCAGGTAGCCCAGGAAGCGGGAGTACAAAAGTGCTCTGTGAAAAATAAGTTGTGTGACGGAAAATTACATTCCCTCCCATACAGGGGTTTCCTAGGGTTTCCCATGGACCCATCATTGACTCTGCTGCATGAGCCAGGGCACTATTTGGAGCCCAACCAGTACACCCAGACGTGATCATGTAATAAATACCTTGAAATTTAAATAATGCCGGTGCCTCCCTGTGCCTTCTTACAAAAATCCTTCTGAACTCGTTACTTGTATTGAGATAGTCATCTGTAAGCGGACTTACATGCAACTCAGTATTATCCTCTGAAGAATAAATCAAGTATGCCTTTCCGTTGTCATCTTTAAAGATGGTCATGTCACGACTTTCGCAGCCATGTGGTTGCATACTGTATAAGTACTGAAAAGGACCAGTAGGGTTTTGGCTTGTGGCAACACCAACTGATGCCTTGGAGTAATTTGCATTATCTATGTGCATCCACATGACATAGGTTTTTGTTATGTCATTGTATATTACTTTGGGGCGTTCTAGCACGTTGGATTTGTGGAGATCATGAGTCTCGTCCTTTTCTTCACCGCGAAGAACAATTCCTTCATTCCTCCAGGACCACAAGTCCTTGGACGAGTAGCAGCTGACACCGATTACATCTACCTGGTAGAAGATTGGAGTTTCAGTTAATTAATAGGAAGATCAATTAGAGATTCAGACTACACTCTATTAGTTTACTGATGCAGCACAATAGAGAGTCACAAATTACAGATGAAGTTAACAAAAATATTAAATTGCATGCCACTGTGATAACTACAATAAAAGGGAACAAAAAGTACTATTTTAATTTTTTTATTCTTTTGGTTACTGGTCTCATTAAGTATGATAGTATGACTGGTATCTAATTTTGGTCCGTACAGTAATGAAGCGCCAGTATGGTGCTTGAATATCCAACTGGTACCATTTTGGTCTCCTTTTATCATTTTACATAAATGAAAGAGAATCTATCCAATGCTCATTCAGTGTGAGTCTTTTTGCTATTTATCTCATTAGATAAAATGCCCATTCACATAGAATTATTATAATTACAGATTCCATCCATTTTTGTCAGAAATATTGTTGTTGGGTCTAGTTTAATAGATTACCCATTCAACGTCAGCATTTGTTGGGACTTCAGCCCATTTTTCTACTGAAGAAATAATTTTCAGACCAGAATTGTGCAAATTTAAATTGTCAGAGACCAAATGGGAGGTGAACTCTTTACAGATGAAAATGGGAGGGGAACATTAACAGCATCCTTAACTATCTCGACTCAAAGCCTGTGATGGGAATGTTGGCCTTTTCCAAGTTAAAAAAAATTCTAGGCTGAAATGTGCTCTTGCAAGAAGGAAGGAATCATGCATGGCATTGGCAGACAGCCAAATTTTTGCAACTTGTTATCAGCATAAGGCAGAACCAATATTGTTCCGTAATTGTTAATTTATATCCAACTTAGTCCGCAATATAGAACTCATTAACTCAAAAATAAGCAAACAGGGGAAAAACTGAAATCAATTAGATACCAATCACCACAGACTGGTGCATAATCCTGCAGAATTGTATCAGACCTAAGATTATTGTAACAAAATTACAATGTACAACAATTGAACAACATCATAAAAATAAAAAGTATTGTAACAGAATAAATAAAACAAAAGTAGGAAATTTTTTCATACATACCCGTGCAGCTGCATTCTGGTGAGCCAGATATGTGGGGCCATCCTTATTCTCCCCGTACCAATAATACATTCTTGTCTCTTCATCATACAAAATGCCCCCTCCATGCGCCTGGATTGGTTTCCCATCTGTGTCCAGCCAAATCTGACCCGGAAAGAAATAACCCGTACTGTCATTCCCCTCAGCCAGAGGATTGATGGCACTCCTCATGTCAGGAAAAAATAGTTCATGCACTTCTGTTGACTTATCCAAAAACTCGTCAATAATCGTTGGCGGTTTTTGCGAGCCTTTTCTTCTTACTGCTCGAGGGTTGCGACGGCTCCTGGCTGTTGTCACATGAAACGCCTCCTCTTCTACTGTTTCCAACTCTTTCGTGATCGAATTTTGGTCAGAGTAGTATATTGGTGGTTGAATTTGGTTTGATTGCATTTGGTTCAGAGTGTACAAATGGAATAATAGCACTATGCCGATAATAGACCAAATGAGCAGAGATGGACGGCATCTCTTTACAGGTCTGAGGTGCTTGTTTCGGAACCTCATATGGTTTTAATAAATACTTGCCTGCATATAGTAGAAAGTAACCTGAATTATTATCTTTTACTTGTATTAAGTTTGCGGATCTAGCAGCTCCAGTTCAATAATTCTTATTCTAAATCGCATTCTAAAATTCAGGTTATTCGGAGGATAAGATAGCCTGTTCGGGATATTTGTAAGACAACCTTAAATTCCTAAATCAAGAGAAATGTTACAAAGCACTTTGATTCAATCAATATCTGAAACTTGAGCACTTTAAATCACGCCTCAATTGTCAATTGCGAGCAAAGATACAAAAAGCTAAATTCCTAGTTCTTCAAAAAATAAAAAATAAAAAAGATCAAAGGAAGAGCGGCAAATTTCCAAACCATATAATGAAAGCAATCTTCGCAGAGGAAAATCAGTACCTGGCGAAATTCCAGAGCAGAATTCCGAAATAAACCATTGTGATATCCCAATAGAAATTGGAATGAAAGAAACCAACGCAAATAGAAAAAAAAAGACAAGAAAAGGAGAAATGGAGAAGAAGATAGCAAATGACAAATTCTGGAATATTCTCTTTCATAACTTTTACAGCTGTCAACAGGTTATATATAAAGCAAAACCAAAAGGGGCTACAACCGACTAAATTTACCAAGTAACAAAACACCTTTCCTTAACTAATTAACATAATTTCTAACTTGGCCCACTAGCTACAGCCCATATTTTATATATTCACTTAGAGCCCAACTTCTTTAAACCATGTCAGTACCCTCTCCTTCAGAAGCTCATTGACCTCGAGGAGCTATCTCCACCTCAAAATTTGGGAATTTCCTTCTGATGAACAAGTAATCCTCCCAAGTTGCAGCTTGATCCGGTAAATTGGACCAACGAACTAGCACTTGTGCCACAGGAGAGCCATTCCTATTAATTAGCCGACGATCCAGTGCAACCACAGGTTCAACCTTGATTTCTCCTTCTTGACCCACAATCGGCAAGGTAGGTGCTGCGATTTGCTTGCCTATCCTTTTCTTTAACTGAGAAATGTGAAAAACTGGATGAATTTGACTTCCTTCAGGCAATTTCAATTTGTAAGCAACGGCTCCAATCTTCTCCAGCACAGTGAAAGGTCCATAATACTTTGAGCTCAGTTTCAAGCATTTCCTAACCGCCACTGAGGTTTGCCGGTACGGCTGGAGCTTCAGGTACACTGCATCGCCTACTTCTAACTCTCTTTCACTTCTGTTTTTGTCGGCAAAGAACTTAATTCTGGCTTGTGCTCTTTCCAATTGCTCTTTTAATTTCTGTAACACCACCGCCCTTTCCCTCAAGTAGTTATCCACCGGTTCAATTGCAGTGCTTGGTATACTGCCTAACTCCATGTGTGGTGGGGAGTATCCATAGAGTGCTTCAAATGGAGTACATTTGAGGGAAGTATGGTAACTAGTGTTGTACCAGTACTCTGCAACTGCTAACCACTGGGTCCATCTTTTTGGGTTTTCGTTTGCCATACATCTCAAGTATGATTCTAAGCATTGGTTGACCCGCTCACTTTGCCCATCGGTCTGAGGGTGATATGCTGTGGAATAGCTCAGGATAGTTCCAATTTGCTTGAACAACTCTTTCCAAAAGGCACTGGTAAACACCTTATCCCTATCCGAGACAATGGAATTAGGGACCCCATGTAACTTGAATACATTGTCCATAAACACCCTCGCCACAATTTGTGCATTAAATGGATGTGACAGTGCCATGAAATGAGCATATTTTGATAACCTGTCCACAACTACATAAATCACACTCTTTCCTTCTGACTTTGGAAGACCTTCAATGAAATCCATTGCAATGCAACTCCAAAATTTATCGGGCACTGGTAATGGTTGTAGTAAACCTGGGTATGGTACATGTTCACTCTTGTTTCTTTGACAATTATCACATTCCTTCACAAACCCACAGATTTCCCTCTTCATTCCAGGCCAATAAAATGTTCTCTTAATTCTTTGATATGTGGCCTGCATTCCAGAATGCCCTCCAATGGCTGAGGCATGCAATTCCTCCATGATTCTTTTTCTAACTCCTCCACTTGCTCCGATGTAAAGTTTGTTCTTTTTCTTAACCAATCCTGCTTGCACTTGCCATTCGCCATCTATTCCATCTTCATTATCAAATTCCACCTTCAACTTTTCTACCAATGTATCTCCAATGTAACTTTTTCTGGCTTCTTCTTCCCATACAGGAATGATAGAACTCAAGTGTAGCACCGTGAGATGAGAATTACCAACAAATGCATCGCTTGAAGTGTGGCTGTCTCTCCTTGACAATGCATCAGCCACAACATTGTGCCTTCCCTTCTTATATTGGATCGAGTAATCTAAGCCAATAAACTTCACTAATGCCTTGTGCTGGAGTTGATGCTTCAATTTCTGCTCCAAAAGGTACTTTAAACTCTGCTGATCTGTTTTAATCACAAACGGTTGACCTTGGAGGTAGTGTCTCCATTTTGAGATGGCCATCAGTATAGCCATGAGTTCTTTTTCGTATATTGACTTAGCTGCATTTTTAACTCCAAGAGCCTTACTGAGATAGGCTAGTGGTCTACCATTTTGTGTCAATACGGCCCCAAGCCCTACATCACAAGCATCAGCTTCTATGCAGAAAGGTTGAGAAAAATCCGGTAATGCTAAAACTGGAGCTGATGACATAGCTCTTTTTAACCTCTCAAAAGCATCTTGAGCCTTATTGCTCCACTGGAACCCCCTATTCCCAAGCAATTCGGTAAGAGGTTTGCAAATTACTCCATAATTTTGTATAAACCGTCTGTAGTAGCCCGTTAAACCCAGAAATCCTCTTAGTTCTTTCACACTTTGGGGTATTGGCCACTGTAACATGGCTTCTACTTTACTACCGTCAGTCGCAACTCCATCTTTAGAGATAATGTAGCCCAAATAATCAATTCTTTCCACCCCAAATGCACATTTTGATAGTTTCGCAAACAATGTATGCACTCTCAATTTCTTAAACACATTCTCCAAATTGTCTAAATGTTCTTCCCAACTTCTGCTATATACAAGTATGTCATCAAAAAACACTAACACTGTTCTCCTCAATTCTTCTTTGAAAACATCATTCATTAAATTTTGAAAACTTGCTGGTGCATTGGTAAGCCCAAAAGGCATTACCTTAAACTCAAAGTGCCCATGGTGAACTCTAAATGCCGTCTTCGGAATATCCTCTTCTTTAACTCTTATTTGATGGTACCCGGCTCGCAAATCTATCTTTGAAAATACCACTGCCCCCTTCAATTCTTCCAACAGCTCATCAATCAAAGGAATAGGATACTTGTTCTTAATGGTAAGACTATTTAATTTTCTATAGTCTATACACAATCGCCAACTTCCATCTTTCTTTTTGACCAATACTGCAGGACTAGCAAAGGGACTTGAGCTTGGCCTAATCACGGTAGCAGCTAGCATCTCATCAACCAACTTCTCAATGGCCGCCTTTTGATCATGCGAGTATCTATACGGCCTGAGATTAATCGGTTCAGCTCCTTCCTTCAGAGGTATTACATGATCATGGGTCCTCTTTGGTGGCAACTCTTTTGGCTCTTTAAAAATGTCAGAATTTTGTGCAAGTAGTTGATGCATTCTGTCAGGAATTATGGTTTCTTTGTTGGTTGCATTCACCGGAAAAGCTTGCACAAACATACAAATCTCGCCTTGTTGTAACTGCACCCTTCCTCTATCCACCGACCTCCTTGTCTGATCCTTAATTGCTTTTAAAACTACTTGTTTACCTTCCTTGACCAATGTTATTGATGGCGCACTAATATCAAAAAGAATTGGCCCTTCCTTCTTAATCCAATCTCCCCCTAACAACAAATCATAAGAACCTACCTCCATGACTTTCATGTCAAACTGAAATTCCTTTCCTTGCATTACCCACATCATGCCATCACATTTGTGCTCACAAAACATCTTTGCGCCATTTGCTATCGTGATTTCCATTGGTTTAGTTATGCTTGAATTGTAACCAGCCTGCTTCACAATCTTTGGGTCTACAAAACTATACGTGCTACCACTATCAACCAATGCAATCACTGGCACCCCATTTACCTCACCAGCAATTCTAATTAGGTCTAAGCTCTTAGTCTCACCAATTGCATTTAGAGAAATTCTAACCTCTGTTTGCCCCTTTTCTAGTGTAGGTTCAGTCAACAATACTTCAACCGGTGCCTCAACCATTTCTTCTTCTTCTTCTTCGCCATCTGACTCGACTGGCCACGGTTCGTTTTCAGGTGGACTCTCTTCTCCAGTGACCAAATTTAATGTTTTAGACTTGCATCTATGTCCAGGAATCCATGGTAAACCACAGGTGTAGCACTCTTTGGTTCCTTTCACATTTGATGAGTTGCTTTTTGGGTTTTGGTTACTGTGATTTCTGAAATTGGTACCACTCCCACTCTTCATTTGTGCTACATTATGTGATTTGTTGTTCAATGAGAATCTCAATTTCTTCTTATGTTCAATTAGGAGTTCTTGGTAAATTGAGGCTTCATAGGTTTCCTTCAATGTTTTGGGTCTGCTGGTGAGTACACACAACCTCAAGTCTTCTCTAAGACCACTTAAGTAGCTGTTAATGAAATAAGCCTCATCGTAAGTGGGGTTATCTCTGTGCATTAATAATTTCAACTCCTCAAATTTGTTCCTGTAACTCTCAACATCAGCCCACTGTTTAAGCTTGTTAAACTCCCCAACCAGCCCCAATGTAGACTTGGGTTCAAATCTTTCTAGCACCTCTCGACCAAATTCATACCACTGCATGTCGGGTCTTAGAGCACCTTGCACCCATGTGTCAGATTTGCCCACCATGTGTAATGAAGCCACATGTACTTTCTGATTTTCAGGAATTTGATGAAGCTGAAAGTATCTTTCACACTTGTGCAGCCAACTCCTGGGATTAGTCCCATTGAATTCAGGAAATTCAAGCCTAGGCAAAGGCAAGGAGGAATTAGGAGTGGTATTTCTCACATTGATGAGCTGTTGGTTTGGGTTTAAAAAGTTTTGTGGAAAAAAAGGTGGACTTAAAAGAGAATTTTGGTGTGGTGCTGTCATAATTGGAATGGGTATGTGAGGGTAATTGGGATGGGGAATGAATTGTACTGGAGGAGGTAAGTACTGGAATTGGGGTATTTCTGGAACTGTTGTTTCTATTTGTGGTGATGAAATTGTATTGGTGAAAGTAGGTATGGGTATGGTTTGTGTTGGTTGTAACATGGAAGACATAGATGATAAGGTGGTATTGTAGCTGATAGGTGGTGTTCTTAAGCTCTGACAGCCTATGGGTGTTGTGTTCACCATTGATGAGCTAATTTGACAAGCTGAGGGATGTATTGGTTGTATAGGCACAGTAGATATCTGAGAGTGTGACCCTGTATTCGGATTTTGACCCGATTCGGTACCATACCCGGTACTAGAACTAGCTCCATGAATTCCTTTCTCTTTTAGCAACTGACTCAACATGCTTGTAATTTGATTTAGTTGTTCCTGATTATCAGTTACTTGTTTGTCAAATTGCTGTTGTTGTAATTTAATCTGGGCTTGTAGTTCATCACCTTGTTGTTGCATGCGCTCAATCAGACCTGTTTGTGCTTTATCCATGGATTCTCTAATTACTCGAATTTGCTCCTCCAATTGTTTATGTCGGGTTTGAGTACCTTCATGTGCCATTCTCGAGCTCTGATACCAAGATGTGATATCCCAATAGAAATTGGAATGAAAGAAACCAACGCAAATAGAAAAAAAAAAGACAAGAAAAAGAGAAATGGAGAAGAAGATAGCAAATGACAAATTCTGGAATATTCTCTTTCATAACTTTTACAGCTGTCAACAGGTTATATATAAAGCAAAACCAAAAGGGGCTACAACCGACTAAATTTACCAAGTAACAAAACACCTTTCCTTAACTAATTAACATAATTTCTAACTTGGTCCACTAGCTACAGCCCATATTTTATATATTCACTTAGAGCCCAACTTCTTTAAACCATGTCAACCATCCGTCGAGAGGATTAACAAGTCCAAAATCAGCCAACCACAGTAAACTCGATCGACAAGGTTCTCTCTCTCTAGCTCTATCCGCTGTACTATCAAAGAATCCTCTGACAATCTGTCTGAAAATTTCACAGGACAACAGTGGTTAAACGATAATTCGTGGGAAATCGTGGCACGTGTAAGTGCGATGCGCTCCTGGCAAGGTCATCTGTCGTTTTAAGTTTAGGTTAGTGGTAACTTGGTGGTCAGGTTTGATTGAGTGTGGGTTGATGTGTCTCAATTCATTCACCAAGGAACCTCAAATTTTTATTTTGGATCCGGACCGTCCAATCAGATCCGGATAGGCCCAGTTTCTGATCGGACAGTCAAGATACAAAATCAATATTTGAGTTACTTCAGGGAACCGGACTCGCGATGCTACCGCTTGGGATTAAAAAGAACACCAATAAGCTGTGTAACAGCGCCTCCGTTTCTCTCCTCATTAATCAATGACCTATTGGGCTTTGTAAAGTGGGGCCTCCTCCCACTTGCAGATCTAGATCCGTAAACCGAACTAACGTAATTATTAGCTATTTTGCCAGTGCACAAGTAACAGAATTGTCTTCATGTCTATCCCCTTCTCCGAAGAGCTAGACCATGCATACAGAATCTTTTTTATAAACCATAACTAAAAAATAATAATTTATGAAACTAATATGATTATTTTATTTTTAAAAATCATAAGAATTGATATGTCATTTCCGTCTGAACTTTTTTTTTCCGGACCGAAATGGCAATTCAGCCCGAGATTATTTCACAACTTTTTAGAAAAACAGGTGTAGTCTTCGGTGTAACACCCATGGACTGAGATGTCATTTCGGTTCAATATTTTTTTAA
The DNA here is from genome assembly GCA_025461045.1 of Carex parvula. NCBI lineage: Eukaryota > Viridiplantae > Streptophyta > Magnoliopsida > Poales > Cyperaceae > Carex > Carex parvula. The sequence goes on along the minus strand of JAJGRW010000948.1, from coordinate 81,802 downwards.
CCCGGACAGAAATGGCATTTCAGTCCGAACTTTTTTTTTTTTTTAGAGTTTGCTTATAAATTGTTTAGGAAGGCTTGCTTATAAATTGTTTAAAAATATCAGAAAAAACATGTTTGCTTGAAAAGGAGAAAGAAAAGAAGAGAGAAGAGGTTGTTTGAGTTTTATAAATCATAATTAAAAAAAGTAAAGGCTAATTTTTCTGACATTAAAGGCTAATTCTCTCTAAGAAGTAGTCTACTAGAAAGGAGAAAGAATTAGCCTTTACTTTTCTTTTTAAGCAAAGGCTTCTGTTACATGTAAAAAAAAATGCTAATACACTAACCATCTTGTATAAAATTCAGAAAAATATAGGAAGCAGTTAAACAAACAACCTTTAAGCAATTAACTCTGTTTAATACAACAAACAATCTACATCTTAAAAATAATAAATAAAATTATGTCCCAAAAAACATACATTATCTATTAACTTCGTAATTAGATATTCTAACAAAAATAATATACATGTACTTTGATGTCAATATAACTCAATTCACTAAAACAATGTACATTACTAACATTTTTTATTTGTAAAATGATACGTATACTTTTTCAATTCGTAATTATACTTTCTAAAAGAATGCTAATTCGCTGAAACAAAGAAATAATGGAAGAAAGTATAAAGAAGCTCACAAAATATATTCAAATATAATCAACATAGGACATTTTTTTTGTTCGTATTGATTAAGAAAATATCAAGGAAAAAACAATAACTCATTTGAATATCTATGAAAGAAGGTATGTGCGTCCGAACAGGAGCGAAGTCAGACTCTTCTCTTATGGAGATCAATCATAGAAAAAATTATGGTGCAAATGAAAATCAATTTTACAGCACCTATAGCATTTACTCTAAATCACATAGAAAATCATACATAAACATAATTTTTTTGAAAATAAATGAAGTCAATCACCCCGTTTGATCCAACTAAATCCATCCTTGCGTCCAAATATCTAAATCGACTTGTATATACATTTAATTTTTCCGACATGATTCAATGTCTTCATAATTTAGAGCAAAAAAAAAGATAGAGCAGAAAAAAATATTCAGAAACGGATGTCACGTATATTAAAAATATACTCACTATTAGACTAATTACGCTCGTATAGACGAAACAAATATTTTTAAATATTTAATTCTAATGTGACATTTACTGTGGAGGATATATAAATTTAAATAACTATAATAATTCTCTGTACAAAATTTATGTAATTAAGGAAAGCCACATGGCCTACCAAAACACATAACAAATTTGTTATGTAAGATATTTTTAATCTGGCTAATTGCGATCGTTAGTGGAATCTAAAACCTACGCTAAAAAAAAAAAATTCAATCATGGAGCAATTACGGCTGGAGTAGGCCCAAACCCGGGTCGATGGTAGATATACAGATCAGATCAGGTAAGATATCTAATCCCGTCATATTACATTTAAGGGGGAATTTCATGTATACCCCTCAAAAACTTCAAAATTACGTATTCACTATCTAAACTTCAAAATTATATATTTTTCCCTCTAAACTTTCAAAAATACAAATTTACTCATTTAATTGTCTTTTATATTAAAACTAATTTTAAATTTATAAAATATTCATTTTATCCTTTATTATAAGCATAAAAAATGTGTAGTTTGTTTTAAAAAATATCGCTAAGACTAACTAATCTGAAAGAATGTCACAACCACTTCTCATCGCACAAAAAATAACATAATCCTTGCTATATCAGGTGTGCTCACATATAAAAATTGTTATATTGTGGTGGAGCTATTAACAATTTTTATCGTCACGTTGTCAATTCGTCATCGTTGTGGATTTGATGCATGCTCGAATTTTATTCCACACGTACAAATTTTGATCGTAAAATATTGAATGTATATAAATTAAAAAAATTATGAGGTTCACATTTAACGCAATTAAAATAAAAAAATTGTATTTAATTCACAATGAACAATCGTCAATCAGGTTTAAATCTTTAAAAACAAGTGTCAACCAACACAAATTCATATTTATTCAAAATTCACACTAAATAAGAAAAAGAGGAAGGATCACTTGACATGATTTTTTCAAAAAATATAAATTTCCAGGCAATTTTAATATTGTTTAATGGTGCATCAAAGACTGTTGAAATTTTAAGTCATTTGATATCCAACGAAATATATACAAGAAATTCATCACTTATTATAGACATAACATGTAAATAAATTATGTTTATAAAGTTGAATTTTTAATTAGAACTTTTTTCTTAAGAATTATAAAAAAATAATCATAATAAAGAGTTGTCATATAATTCCTAGATCGCACATATTTAACTCGGTCAATTTATACGTAGTTCACATTTTTACAATGTCGCGCGTCAAACTCCGTACTAGCGTATTAAAATTTGCGTCGGCCTTTGAGTATAGTAAAAGTTCGTTAGAGAGAAATCAATTCGTTCGTGTGATGGGCCTGATGGTTTTTGTGGGCTAGGAAAAAGTTAAAGCCCAGAATACACATTCAACAACACAAGGATATGCAAGTCAAATCTGGCCTATACAGGTCCCGAACATCCTTTTCATGAAATGCTCTTGCTTTTTCTCCAAGCCCAAGTCAAGTGCAATAGAAAATGTATTTTGTCGGCTTGATTGTTTCTAATCTAAATGCGGGACTCAGAGCTCAGAGGGCACGTTATTTTATTTATTTATTTATTGTTTAATCTTAAGAGAAAAGGTACTGTCCCCCTAGAGCTGTAAACGGATATGGATATCCGGACGGATATCCGCTTCGAATCCGTTTATTATTCGAATCCGGATTTAAACGCATACGGATCTGGATAATTATTAAATATCTAGAAGAAATCCGGATTTGAATTCGGATACGGATAATAATATCTAAACGGAGCGGATATCCAGACCTATTCGGAATCCAATAAATACAGGTCTCTACTACTAACTCATCCGGAACCCATTAAATTAAAGGGGACCTGCTAGTGTAAAAGAATTTTTTTGACCTTCAAGGGGATTCAAACCTTTGTGCTGCGGCATGAGGGTTTTAGCCACCAAGCTTTAAATCACTACACCACACTATCTTTTGTTACTACTTCTTATGTCTTGTTTATATATTATATCAATGGAATATCTCCCATTTTTCCAACATTAATCTCTTCATCAACTTACAATTATTCATATTTTCATATTCATATTTTATTAATTATTATTTATATCTTAAAGTTCATATAACATTATTATCCGATAATTATTCATTTTGTATATGTATTCGAATCCGTATTCGTAGATTATCCGCTTCATATTTGTATCCATTTAAGTTGGTTTTAACATTATGACATATGTTTACTATCTGTATCCGTATTCGTATCCGCTCTTTGAAATGTGAATATGGATATGGTTTTACCGCTATTCGCTCTGTATCCGCTCCGTTTTCACCCTTGGTCCCCCCACCTTCAATCCCCGTAAAATTCCCGCTTAAGATTTTTACGCGTGTTCAACGGTCTCTGCCGACGCGTTTTCAACCCAACTATCTTCCTTATTTAAAAACCTTCCGATCTCTCACCCCGTTCTCTACTCTCTTCACAATCTTACCAATATAGGCTCTAAAGTTTGATTTTTTTAACTCTCTAATTTGGAGCTTGAAAACATCATCATTTGGGCCATAATCATAAATTTGCATACTTTGTAGGATATGCAATCAAATATTCATGCGTTGAATGGCTAGTGGTGATTGAGCTTGTAAATAGAAAGTTCAAAAGAGAAAAAAAAAAAAAGGGAAATCCTTGATTTGGTAACTAAGGAGAAGCTATGAGCGAGGTATTCGAAGGGTACGAGCGCCAGTTCTCAGAGATCGATCTTTGCTTTCTCTTTTCTAGTTGTTAGTCGTTACTTTCTGCTATCACTGAGCATGATTTGTTGAATTGTTTTACATGATTTAGTATTAAAGTTTATAGAATCTCGTGAATTCAGAGAAAATTCGGAGATTGGTGTCCGAGGACTGTTAGTAGGTTCCATTGTTTTAAATCATCTTTTAGTGTATTTGGTCGGTCAATTTATTACTTGTCTTTTGTTTTCATCATGTTTACAGATAGTGGCATCTTATCGCACTACAAAAGGAGAAACCAAAACAAGCCTTCTCTTGACTTCTGGATAGTGATTTTTCTTATTTTATGTTTTTTATTGGGTTGTCATTGGCATCAGATTATTCATTTACTCAAATACTTATTAAGATAAGTAAGGCAACTTTTTTTTAATCATAATTTATTGTATATTGGTGGTCTTGTGGGTAAGATTCTTTAAAAATAGCTTATTGGATGCTGGTATGAGTGAGGTTTTTGTATAGCTTATTGGGTGTGGATGTGGCAAAGTTTTTTCACCAGTGAACTTACAAAGATGAATTTGAGTAGGATGGTTTCTGTACAGTTGTGGCTCCAACCATCCTTTTTTTTAGTTCATGCCTAGTGGTAACTTAGAAGTATGGTTACATTCAAATTCATGCTTGTACTTGAATTCATGCATTAGGTTTACATAATTCTTAACTGAGGTTTACAAAATTTTGACATATTATTTTAGGTTTTAAACACTTGAGATCATCTTAGATTTGAAGAATTCATGCATTAAGTTTACATAATTCTTGACTGAGGTTTACATAATTCATGCATTAGATTTACAAAATTCATGCATTATGGGAACCATTGGATTTTGAAAAAATCAATGGGGAAGGAGCAAAAATATACGGTATTTTCGGATTGCCGGTTGTTGATGGAAGCGGTGCTAAATGATAAGTAGTGTTATGTTAGATTTCTTTATGTTTTGCTTTGATTGTAATAAATGTTATATTTAGTGGAAATTATGTATATTTTTATTTGCAATTTATTTTGTTTATGTTGTTATGAGATTAGTTGTTATGTTTACAGTATATAGAGTATCACGTTATAGAGTTTTACAGTAAGGTTTATAGAATAAAAAAATAAAATTGTAGTTTTTGGATACAGTACATCAAAAAGTTAAAAATTCACAATTTACTATTTAGTTTACAAAATTCAAAGCTTCGGTTTATAGAGTTATGTGATAAGGTTTACATAATTCAAAACAATTGGAAGTAGCATCTAGATGCAAATTAAAAAAAAAATTGAAAAAATTAAAATTTAATTTTTTTTACCGGTTTACAGTATTCAATGAAACTGTTTACCGAGTTATGTGATAAGGTTTACATAATTTAAAACAATTGGAAGTAGCATCTAGATGCAAATTTAAAAATAAAATTGAAATTTGAAATATTTTTACCGATTTATAGTATTCAACGAAACTGTCTATAGAGTTATGTTATAAGATTTATAAAATTTCTTTGCTTACCGCCTATTAAGAGATGAGTACCGGAGCGGCCGGCCTGCTAAAATAATTGGAAGTAGCATCTAGATGCAAATTAAAAAAAAAACAATTTGAAAAATAAAATAAAATTTTGAAAAAAAAAAATTTGAAATTTTTTTACTGGTTTACAGTATTTAACGAAACTGTCTACAAAGTTATGTGATAAAATTTACAGAATTCAAAATAATTGGAAGTGGAATTTAGAAGCAGATTTGAAAAAAAAAAATTTGAATAAAAAAATTTTGAAAAAAAATTTACCTGTTAATGTTTACGAATTTTAAAGTGGTCCCGGTTAGTTACTAGTTTTGAAAGCTGTTAGAGATCTTTCTAGATGTAATTCCAGTGGTCCTGATCAAAGGTCTAAAAGTAGTCCTGGTCAAAGCAGTTAAAGTTGCTAAAGTGGAGGTTTTTGGGAACCACATGGTAATGGAACATTATGTTTGCAGAATTCGTTGCATTAGTTTACATGATTTAGTATTGAAGTTTACAGAATTTTGTAAATCCGAAGATAGTCCGGAAATTGGTGTCCGGGGACTGTTAGCAGCTTCCTAATCTTAATATGTTCTTTTTCCTCAATCCTCTCCTGTTGTAAAAAACTGACTTGTCCATTTTCTTCACACGACCAACAATAGAAATTCAATTCGCTTATCTATCCCGATTTGAGAAGATAAATAAGCGACTGAAAATGAGCTGGGGTTGCTCTTTCTTCTCCTTTTAGTTAATGGACAATAAAAATTACATTAGATGAAAAAGAAGTGGCTGAATATGAACTGAGGTGGTCCTTTCTTCTTCTTGTAGTTAATGGTGTAAAACTTATCTATGAAAATAAGATTCCTTTTGTAACAACAGATATTATTTAATTAACTTATAAGCCAATAAAAATTACATTAAAGATAATAAAAATAGTGAATGAATATGAACTGGTCTTTTCTTCTCTTCTTATTTAATGATATACAACTCATCTATGACAAATAAGATTCTTTTTTTTTTTTGTGAAAGAAAAATGGGAGGTCAAGTCTTCAAATTTTACACCCCTATTATTATACAAAAAGATTCTCCATCCGGATTCGAACCTATGACCTCCCAAATCAACATATCATGTGTCTTTGTCACTATACCAAAAGCTAGTTATTCATATTATTTCTTTTAACAATTGAGATTATTTAAGTAATTTGTAAGATAATAAAAATTACATTAAAAGACAATAAAAATAAGTGACAATAAAACTCATCTATGAAAAATAAGAACTTTTTTTAAACAACAGAGAATATTTAATTAACATATAATACGATGCATTGAATTATTTATGTTACACTCAAACATGATTTGGTTGTGGTCTAAAGGTGGCCTAAAGGCAGCTTTACGCCACTGGGCCTCACTGCTTGATAAATTTTTAATTAACATAGAATATTTAATTAACAGAGAATTTTTAAATTTTTAATTAACAGAGAATATTTAATTAACATATATGAAAATTCATGATGAAAATTCATGATGTTATATTGCAATCGCATTTGCTTTTGACCTGTAGCCAACTCATGCCTTTTGACTTGTCGATTTCATTGTACTTTTTTGTGCTATGAAGTATGAACGATAAGGTGGACAAAACTTTAGTAAATTATGATTTACGTACACCTTATTTATATCTCTCGAATAATCGAGATCTTATATCATTTCGCGTCATGTTTGACATAAAGGAATAAAATGAAACTGAAGAAGCTTTGGAATTAAGGCACCAAAAACCTTAAAATAAACAATTATGCATTGAAGAGAACTAAAAATACCTAATATAATTTTCATTTTATTGGAAATTTCTATTTAATACCAGGAACGAATGATAACAAAAATATTCAAGTCGTACAAAAAATTAACTTCCTTTACATGAAATTTAATTTTGAACTTATCAATACTTAATTATAATTGTTGTTATTGTTCGCATTTTGCTAATAATTTCAGATTTTTATAATGTTGTCATGGTGATTGTTAGTATCATCATCATTATTATGTTATCACTATTAATAATATTATCAGAGTAGAACTAGGGTGTGATGTGCTCACCAAGCCCTTTGGTGAGCACACCTCCAAAAACCGCAGTTTCAAAGTTCAAATAGTCGATTCGAACCTTCCAACGTGTTCTTCATATTAAAATGTGCTTGGAGACCAAATTTTACATTTTTTGGAAATTTTTTACTATTTTTTCTGAATTTTTCAAAATCAGTATTTTTTGAATTTTTTTTTTATTTAATGAAAAGCTGTGATTTTGAAAAATTCAGAAAAAATAGTAAAAAATTTCCAAAAAATGTAAAATTTGATCTCCAAACACATTTTAATATGAAGAACACGTTGGAAGGTTCGAATCGACTATTTGAACTTTGAAACTGCGGTTTTTGAAGATGTGCTCATCACACCCTAGTTCTACTCATATTATCATATCATGACTATATATAGAGATTAATTGTTTTATCTCTAGCATTTTATATTCTCTTATTAAGCAAAAATGACAATTTTTTAATTTGAAACTAATAGACGATTAATTCTGAAACTCTGTTCATTGTCAAGTGCTCTATATCCTACGAACGCGTATCCTCTGCATTAACTCAAAAGAAAATCTTTGAGTTAATGAATCTCAACCGTCTGATTTTAAACGGAGACAATCCGATTTCTGCCTATAACATAGGAGTCTTTCAATACTAGTACGGATCTAATCTGCACGAATCTTTAAATAAATTGTATCGTTGAGATTCATTAACTCAAAAAAAGATTCTTTTGAGTTAATGCGGAGAATACGAATTCTATATCCTACCACCCTCAATTTGGGAAAAGTATCCTCCCAGTACCGTAAAGATTCTCCTCATTTCATCCCATCCGCTTTGAGATTCCCGCTATCGCAGAGGCAGTATTATTGGGCTTTGAGATTCGTGCGAAGTTGAAAAGAACAGTCCAGATCTAATAATTTTAAAGATTCCCCGTTACGGTATCGGGGAGGATCTCAATTTGGCCGGCACTGAAGTCGGTCCGGTTGTAATAAAACTGGAGAGGAACCCCGTCAACATTGAGACCAGTACAAAGCTGAGACTTGGCTGCATCGGAGGGCTGTTCTCCGATTCTTAGCCTCTCCGGCAACTGCTACTTATTGATCTCAAAATAAAGGTAAACGCGAGAGCAAAATTTGACCGAAAAGTACCATCTCCTTTCATTGTTCCTCTTTTCTCCTTAATCAGGCATTATTCTCTTTGGATCGCCATCGCCTCTCTGCTCTTATCGCCATGGAACTGTGGGAAGCTTTCCTCAATTGGCTGCGAAGGTAATTTCATATCCGAATTTTTGCTTACTTGTTCAATTTTTTCTCATGTATATTGTTGGTCGAATTGAAACGACCCTTTTCTCAGTAGTACACTCGAGTTAAGTGTCTAGAATAAATTAGACCTCAGTCATTTTTAACAAAGATAACGCCGCTTGAGAAAAAGTTGAGGTAGTCATGCATTTTATATATTGCCCTTATATTATTCTTAGAAAAAAGAGCTGAATTTTCAATCTGTGAAGTAAACTATCAGGCTTTATCAATAGTGAAAATTTCAGTCACTTTGACATTTAATCATTGTTATTTCAAATGTAGCCTTTTCTTCAAGCAAGAGATGGAGATATCCTTAATCGGGCTTCAGAATGCCGGGAAAACATCATTGGTCAATGTCATTGCTGTATGTATTAAATAGTATTTATAATTAATTTCTTAAAAAAGATACTTAATGAAAACATCAGCTGATCGAACCTTAAATTAAAAAAAATGTGCTCAGATGCATGATTTTTGAAAGGTGCGTATTAATATTGGTTGAATTTTAAAGAATTGCAGCCAACAATCTTGTCATTTTTGCAATTTATCAGAAAAGATCCTCCTAGATAAATTAGCTATCAAACGATGGACCTAGTAAATATGGGTACGAGAAGAATCTTTGTTTTCTTTTTCTTAAGTTCCCTTTCTGTCTCGTGACTTGTGGGTTTTTTTAACTGTTAACACTATATTAGGCATTAAAACAAATGCACTTATTTCTGAGGCAGCGTTTCTGTCCCAGATAATACAAAATCACTAGAATATCTGGCAATCAACCAACCTTTTATCTAGGTTCCTATATAATGAGCCATTCCATTAGCACAAGCCAATAAGAAAGGAACATATGTTGTAACCAAACAAATACGTAAAAGGTAACCACTTGTGTGAGAATGTGAGTGACTCGGTCGAAATTTACTTGATAGATATTAACTTTGTTTTGGAACCAATTATTTCGAGATTTCAGATGATTTCAGTAGAAAAGAGTTCACCAGAGATTGTTTAGATTTGAATTTTCTTGACAGAAAGCTCTATTTGATGTGAGGAATCAGGGATGTAGTTAGAACGATTACTGCTAAAAGCTTTTCCTTATATGCATCTTATATAGCGGATGCGGATCTAGATGTAGAAAAGAGATATGACTAATACGAATTGAGAGATGGATTCAAAACGGATAAATAACAGATACTACTAACACATATGCAATATAAGACAAAAGGTAACAGATATGGAAATAGAAGAAAAAAAAAGGTATTTTAGAATAAACCCAAGTACCCATAGCATGTATTATCTCATGTTCATAATATATGACAAGTAATTAGAATATGGGGCTATTTCAACACTAAGAAAAATAAAAGGAACTTTGAATTTGAGATGCACAAATAGAAATTTTGATAATTTGTCACCTCCCCGAAATAAGAAGCTCGTAGCAATAGCATGTAGTAGGCTTCCTTTGTTTTCGTTGCTATTCCGGATTTGGATCCATACGACATCTTTTTAGAGGACTATAAATTATTCATATCTGTATTAGCATCATTTTATGCATATGTGGATGCGGATACGGATAATTTATTTACGGATGCAGATGAGATATGTATGGATAATATTCAGATACGGACGTGGATGGAACAGATAATGTCTGTTCTATATGCGCTTCTATGAGGAATTCATTACCAAAGAACTGGAAACAATCCGCAAATTTCTCTTAAAATTACTTGAACTGCCACTAAAATCCTGAATCTAGGGTTTCACCGAGCAAATCAAGAGACGCGAGATGGAGAGAGAAGCGAGACAGAGAGAAGAGATGGAAGCAAGGTGGAGAAGCAGTTAGGTAGATAAAGTTCTCTGAGCTTTTTCTAGGGTTTTCACCTAGCTCCCTTTTCCTTGTCAAATCCCAGCAATTGAAGTTGAGGTGTTGCTGTTTGATTCGCTTTCACATTTGAGGGCCATATAAGAATGCTTCCCATAGGAGGCTAGATAAATTAATATGACGAAATTAGGTCACTTCTAAATAGGAATCATAAATTACTTTTTAGTATTTTTTTTTGGAAAAATAATAAGATGTTTGAAAAATTGAAAATACAATGAAGGGCATTTCCTTATTGATCTTTTGCCGCCTTTGAGAGAGATAGTAATTTTTTAAAACAAGATCATTACTAAGGTTATGGGGGAACCAAAATCAATTTTTGTCCCCTCTTTTGAATGATTACTCTTAATTGATGTATATACTCTTTTTTGTCTTGCTCATGTGCAGACCGGTGGATACAGCGAAGATATGATTCCTACTGTAAGTTGACATTCTTATGGGAAAAATTAAATTGTTCTCCTTTTGCAATCATACCCAGCATTTTCATTTGCACATGAACCCAAATATTTCTTATGCCTGTAGCTAATGCCTAAGACCAAATTGGGCTATTTGCAAATAGCAACCAACCTTGACCAAGTCACCAAGGTACATTCATTGAAAACTGGTAACTGAAAGTAATTTCTCTATCTTTCCTTGCTGGATTGAGACCAAATTGATCAGAATCAAGCAAAGGGCATTTCCTTTTCAGTTCTGAACTCTGATGAAATTGTTAAGTGGGTTCATCCTCTGGTCAGTACCAATTTGGTCACTGTCAGCAGGTTGAATATTTGCTTTAACACGGTGTCAATTTAATGCAAACCTAATTGTGTGCCAGTTTTCAAACTAGAGAAATATTGATTATAATCTGCAAATATAGATTTTTTTACTTCTCCAAAAGATTTCTCTATTATTTACATATACATAAGCAACATAGTGATGTTACTCTACTGTAAATTCTATATATAGGTTGGGTTTAATATGAGAAAAGTTGCCAAAGGAAATGTGACGATAAAACTATGGGATCTTGGTGGCCAGCTAAGGTTCCGTAGTATGTGGGAGAGATATTGCCGTTCTGTTTCTGCAATTGTGTATGTGCTTTCCTGCTTTATTAACAATAATTTTGCCCAAAAAAAAAATGGTTTTCTGTACATGTGGTTTGTTAATTCTTTGTTGTTTTTCAATAAGAGTTTGTTAATATAAATTTTCATGTGCAAGGGAACCATAATAACAGAGCAGAAATAGAAAAAAGAAAGAAATTAACATAAAAAAACAACCTTACACATTAAATTCCATTGTGAGCAGCTCAGATTTGCTATTGTGCCATGGGTAGAAATACTGAGGACCGCATTTATTCAACACCCACTCAGCATAAGTTGTAGTATTCTGGTGAACTTTGTTACAGTCAAGTATGCAAAATTCTGGTACTTAGACAAGGCTCACAAGGCTGTTACATTGAACCTCTGTTTCTCGAGTGTAGGTACGTTGTTGATGTGGCAGATCGAGACAATTTGCTTATCTCAAAAAGTGAATTGCATGATCTCCTATGCAAACCATCATTGAGTGGCATCCCCTTGTTGGTCCTTGGGAATAAGATTGACAAGGCCGAAGCTTTATCCAAGGAGGAATTGGTGGATGCAATGTAAGTTGGTCCAACTTCTTAGTGGAAGAATTTCTTACAAAATTGAACTCCTTTCATTTTAAGTTGGTTTGCCTATATTTGGGCTTATTTTTGAAAAACACTCTTGTAGAAATATCCCATGTCACAAATATGATCAATACATAAAGATATACATTTCTGGTTTCATAGCTTGGAGGGCCATTTACGGTATTATAATAATTTGGGAATCGAGTTGCTGATATTTTATTGTTCTGTAGGAACCTGGTGACCATCACTGATAGAGAGGTCGGCTGTTTCATGATATCATGCAAGGACTCTACTAATATTGACTCGGTTATAGATTGGCTTGTGAAGCACTCCAAAAAGAAAAACTAACCGGTTCGAATTCTGCTATCAATTTGCTTCTTCACGTATTAGCTTTGTGCATGTTTTGAGTGCAGGTGTTCTGTATGTTGTATAATTTGTTGGCACTGTCAGTTTTTCTCCCAATTTTATGGAGTCGGCTAATGTCAGGTGTTTGTGCATCTTGCTTTAATTGCAAACTTTTCAAAAGAGAACTGCTTGAGTATCAACTTGCTATTGTTGTGAAAATAACTCAAACATGATTTATTTCTTTTTTTTTTTCTGTATCGAAATTGGAAGTATGTGCTTTTTAATTTAAAATAGCTCATCTTTAGTAAAACCCATGAAATGAATTAGTAATTATTGTGCCGTTGGAGTTTCTTTGGATTCAGAGTTTAGATTGATAAAAATTCCACTGGTCCAAACTTATATTTTTTTTTCAGAAAAATAGAGGTGTCCTGATCTTCTGTGGCTGCATCATGTGAGGAGGGACATAGTATAAACCTATGAGTCACAGAAAATCCGGACACATCAATTTTATCCATGTCAACATCAAATGATGAATCAGAAACTTCAATCTTGATTGTTTTATAATTTTTCAAACTTATTTCCATACTTCATAGTAAAAATTTGAAGCACTTAAATTAGTCTATTACTGATGCACAGAAGATCCGGACACACTTTTGGTTTTCTGAAAAAGAAAAGGTTTGGATCCGTGGAACTTTTACCGATTCGATTTCTATCGATCCTTTTAAAATCTGTCGGTCCTCCTTTCTGTTTCGCTCTTCTTCTTCTTTTAATATTTTCTATAGATAAAAAATTTCTCCGTGATAACTATATTTGACCTGACCCGATGCAAATCAAAATCCGATCCAATAACGAGAAGTTGAATTTCTGTGCGGGCCCGCAACCCAACTGTAACGATTCCCGATCCGTCAAGCCCAAAAACCCAATAACACTATAGTTGTCTTGCCAATGTGATGTAAGCTCCGGCCTCTGGGTCCCAAGACCCGGAGAAAAGAAGCAGAGATCAGCAGATCACTGCGCCGACCCGGCGACCACCTCACCTCACTGTTCCAATGTTGGCCTCCCTCTCCAAATCCCTCAAGCTCGGCCACCTCCTCCGCACTTCCCGGCAACTCAACTCCCGCCTCGCAGCCTTCTCCACTTCCGATGCTTCTCTCTCTTCCTCTCTACCTCAGTCAAACCCTTCTGCTTCCCCATCAAAATCCCAAGGTCTCTCTCTCTCTCTCTAGTTCAGTACTTCTGCGAGTGTGTCTGTTCAAAATAAGGTTCATCCATTTTATTATAAAAAATGTCTCCATTTTTGTGCAAATAAAGCATTGCGTTGCGTTAAATATAATTTTTTTTTTGTGAGAAGTTGCAATAAACATAGTTGTTATTCCTGTGATGAAATAAACTAGCTTTAGTTGCCTATTTTCATTTTTCAACATCATTTAGAATCTTTGGCCAACCTATAACAGAAGGGTGAAACAATCAAGCTTTTCTGGGGCGAAGTTTGGCTTGTTCGTTTTCATTAGTTGTTGGCCTATAACAAAGCTGCTGTAGGAAGTCTCCTTTTGATTGTTTCTTTGTTACCTGAACTAAATTACTCTACATGTTGAGTTAAGCTTTAATATTTATAATTTTTCTTGGGGATTTTGGTTCAGTTTACTAATATTTAAGTTGCTACTTCTGTGATATGTATGATAGTGATAATTGACACAGTTATGCAGGTACAGTAGAGATACCAAATCTCTTTCCGGTAGATGGTATTATCTGTTTGATTGCATTCTTGTAGTTTATTGAAGTGTCTCTGTTAACTTATTTTGTTGATATATTTGGGTTACAGAAAAGGAACATGGAGCATTCTCTAAGCTGCTGCTCTTTCTTCCCGGGGCAATCACTTTTGGCCTTGGTACATGGCAGATTTTCAGGAGACAGGACAAGGTAGTTTATATGAGGAAAAATATCAAATTATAGGATCTGTATTAATTGTAATACATAAAGTGCAATATTTTTATGGGGGGCGGACAAAACTTACGTTGGCATTATTATGCAATTTGCACATGCCAGGCGGCAGGTTCTTTTTAGTTCTATGCAAACATTACTTTTATATTGGTACCATGTAGGGTCGTAGGGAGCTGCACAGCATCCTTCTGTTATCTGGTTAAGTCTGGGCAAGAAGAAGTCCCTCACTCCCTCGAAATAAACAAAATAAATGGATAAATAGATGAACAAACAGAAAGAGAAGTTTTTGTTCTCGATTTATTCAGAAAAGGATTTTATGGATCTATCTTTTTTTTTTCAGATAGAAATGCTGGATTATAGGAAGCGAAGGCTGGAGATGGAACCTGTAACCTGCGTGGAGCTGCCTTTTTTGAGTAACAGCATGGATTCACTGGAGTTCAGAAGGATTGTATGTGACGGAGACTTTGATGAGAAAAAGTCAGTTTTTGTGGGCCCGCGTTCTAGAAGTATTTCTGGGGTGACAGAGAATGGTTATTATGTTATAACTCCTCTTATTCCAAGAGAACGAGCACCTGGTGGGTAAGTTACGTGGATTTCAATTACTTCATCTGTATAGTTTTTATCATCCAGGAGTTTATTATACGTAATTATGTCTTTTAGTTCATAGATTTGTACCTGATTTGGAACCCGAAGGTAGTTGAATTTGCGTATTTGTTCGTATTCTTACAGAATCCAAGATCAACCTAATTTTAATAGCTCAAGAGGCTGTATATCTATGGGCAATTTCAGTAATCACTGCAAAATGTCAACTTATAAATATACACATGCAAAACAAGAAATATGATGCATGGCCCTGCAGATGTATCATTTTTTTCCTTGCAGGACTCTAGAATATTAGGGAACTTTCCCTGTACTTCATAGATTTGCAAACTGCATTTCTTCACTATTTACTATGAGTAAAATGTCACACTGCTTCAGCTATAATTGAGATATAATTGGTTTCATTTTAT
This sequence comes from Carex parvula, assembly GCA_025461045.1. NCBI lineage: Eukaryota > Viridiplantae > Streptophyta > Magnoliopsida > Poales > Cyperaceae > Carex > Carex parvula. Next base: position 66,305 of record JAJGRW010000948.1, on the reverse strand, counting down.
TTGTGAATGTTTATAAAATCATATCCTTTTTGCTAAGCTTATGAAGTATTTTCTGAATTTTTTTTAAAGTTTAAGAGGGTCAAATGCAAAATTTAAACCTAGGTGTAATGCACCTAATTTTCTTTGTTGGTGATCGAAATGTGATCTGTCTTCCTTTTGTTGAAGTGACCTGCGAGTTTTCTAAATCTTGTTTATTTTACATCCTACTGAAATTTTATTAGCCAAATTACAAAAAAAGTAGAAACAAACTTAAATTGTGAAAGTTAAATTAAAATTAACATACATACTTTATTTATAAAAGAAATGAGGTGCATGGAACAGCATTTGCATCAATGGTGGTTGACATGATCATTTTCACCCTATAATGGGATGTTTATGAATTTTACTAACATAAACTAAATTATGATTTCTATAAAAGATATTGTATGTTCAATTACTAATTTGATATGAATTTGTTGAATTTGATATATCTAATAAATTTAATGCAAATCTGTAAAATTTAATGAATTTTTATGAACGTTTCAGGTCGTTTTTTTTTTATAAAGTAGTTATGAATATCATGATAATAATAAGATAAAAAAGAAATGCAAAGGCTTTTATTAAGGGGAAAAAAGGAGACAATGCCCGGTTCAGAATTGAGAGAATTGTACCAGAGTGATGATTGTCAAGAATATATATAAGGTTCCCAATAAGTTTGATCTTCCGAGATGTTGTCCAGAAACAAAATCCTACATTAACTCTCTCAGGATTCTCTGTGGTGAGCGAAATGTAGGATGTATAAAGCAGGTCACTGTGACCCAAAACTATAGGGAGTACTGCATCTCCACAGTAAAAGAGCTACAGTATTGATCCTTCAAAGTTATTATGTACTACATAGATGTCTTGCATGAAAAGGAGAGAAAGGAAAGAAATGGTTTAGCCTGTTTGGGTATTTCCACTGAAAAGGAGAGGATGAGCATATGCGATCTTACAAGTGGTTATATAAGATATTTCTTGTTTTGCAAGGGTATGGATCTAGGTGTTTGTGTTGATTTAGCTAATAATTGGGCATTACCTGGAAATGCCAATGGGTTTCTTGCCTTTCAACTCTTAACCAAAAATGTGGCACTACCGTGCATGGTATCCAATTCAGTGCTTGTTTAATCCGAGAGTTATGCCAACTTATAGCAAGATTAATAAATTTCTTGTCAGTGTGCAGACACCTGTCCTTGTCAACAGGGGATGGGTCCCACGAGGGTGGCGTGACAAGAGAATGAGTGGAGAAGAGGATCTAGACAAAGCTTCAAGTTCATTGGTTGCCAGTAACACTAAGGATGAGAAGACTGCTTCCTGGTGGAATATCTGGTCAAAGAAACCTATTCGCATGGTTAGTGGTGTGCAACAATATTTTATTTTTCCTGTTAAATAATATAAATTTTATTTCAATTGATTCCTTTCTTATTAATTAATATGAGTAACTGAATTCATGCTACAAAATGTCATCATATCATACACACCCTTTCAACAACAAGAGATATCTATGAACAGCCTACAAAAGAGGGAAAATATCAGTTATCCTTTCCCTCTCCTTGGTTTTTTAAAACGACCATGTTGCCTCCTTTTGCTCAAGTCCTTGTCAGATGAATAGTGAGTAAGGAGGGGACCGAGGGACACTGTTTACATATTTGGAAGTTGGAAAACACATTAAAAAATTGTGCTTGTAGAAGACTGATAGTCCCCATATTTTATGAGGATTTACTGCTGGTGTATATGTAATATTTTGATACTTCACAGGAGTGTATGCAGAATTCCTCTTAACTTTCTTGAGCACCTATGTTTTGCATAATTCTTTGCAAATCCAGACATGGGTATTTAACATTGGTATTGGATCTTTCATGCCTTATACTTTTGTGTATGAAACCTATTTGTGTTTTTCATATGGTGTATTATTTTGAAAACAGCCTCCACAGTATTATTTTGTAGCAAATAGCTAGCTGCACAGAATAGTATTAGCACTTAGCACTCAGGTTTTTGTAAATAAGTTTTAGGATTCTTTTTGTGAGGTACGACAGTATGCATACAGAAAATTCTTTCTTTTCCATACAACAACTAAAGAAATCTTTATTTATTATTGCACTTTCCTTCTAGGGTAAAGCAGCGGTAGCTTCACCTCCTGTAAAAGTAGTTGGTATAATTCGTGGAAGTGAGAAGCCGAGCATGTTTGTCCCGCCCAACGATCCAGACAGCGGCCAGTGGTTTTTCGTTGATGTTCCCATGATTGCACGGGCATGTGGTCTTCCAGAAAATTCCATTTATATCGAGGAAATAGAAGATGAATATACTTCCAGTGCAAAGAGCCCTTATCCTGTTCCAAAGGATATTAACACACTGGTTCGCTACTCAGTCATGCCACAGGACCATCTTAACTATACCGCTACGTGGTGAGTTATATTGATTTTGTAACTACCTTAGAGATTGAGCAACTAAAACTTAATCAACTTTAAACTTGTCTGAAGCCTTTTTTCTCCCCATCTAAACCTTAGTTCTTCATTAATCCCCGATTGTGTGATTAACATTGGTTCTAGCTAGTTCAGCCTGTTTAAACCTCAATTGTCTACATTTTGATAAAATAAACCCTTTTTATGCAATCTGACCTCAGTTTAAGCCAAGAGAACATGTATTTTATGCTCATTGTGCCATTAGTTTTAACCCTGTAACTCTGGAAATAACCCTCAATTTTGCAATTGATGGAAAGTTAGCTTGTGTTGCCTATATCTTTGTTGTTAGGTACACTCTTTCTGCTGCTGTTACATTCATGGCGGCCAAGAGGATCAGGGCAAAAAAAGTTCACGTGTAAATGGATGTCTAGTTTCGATTTCAATACTTGCTTTGTTTCTCAGTTGAAGAAATCTTGAGAGCTTCCTTTCTTTTGTTGCAATAAATGCCTCAATTTTCCATGGTCGTGCTTATGATTTGCTTGCTTTTGGGGTGCTTAGCGTTAGTGAAAAAATTTTGGTTTATAAAGTTCTGTACTAATTTTGGTATAAAATTTCATTGCTTTTTCTGCACTAATTTTAGATATTGCTCGAGCTGAAGTAATATTTTTTTTCCTACCCCTTTGGAGAAGCCATCAAGTTTTACTTGTGTGTGGCTCAAAGTAACTGGTATAATTATTAGAACAAACCAAAGGAGAAATAGTTTAGTTTCATTCAAGGTTTTAAATAGCGATTATCACGTCATCGTGGAAAAGCTAAAAAAAACAGCACCTATAGTGCCAAAATTGTCTAATAGCGCTTTAACTTTTAAGGTTTGAAAAAATTAGTTATTGTGCAGCTATAGTTAAGCTATTTAGAATCTTGGTTTCATTTGTTGAGATAAACCCTACCAATGAATGAAGTGATGCTTTTATGCGAACACCACATCTTCAAAGAAAAGACAGCTGCAATACAAAATTGAACATTGGTGATTAGAACCGGCTTTATTCAATACTAAAAGAGAAAGCAGCCTCTTGGTTGCATTTATGCATTGCCGGACAACGCCAAGCGGTTATAACATGTCGAGTAAAATATATGCATCAAATATTACAAATAAAATTCGGTTTGAATGCATTTGCAACGCATTTGTGTTTGTCTATTTAGACTTTTAATTAATTTGGATCACATTTGAGATTTTAATGCCTTCAGATTATCTCAACTTCATTCATATACATGTTTATATGTTTATAAATTTATTGTATTA
>JAJGRW010000948.1:27426-55266 GCA_025461045.1 Carex parvula | reverse complement strand
CCGCTGAAGCAATCGCGTCCTTTCAGAAGAATTCTGCCGAAAATAGCATCAACCGTGGATGATCTGATCCCAAGGAAACAGTCCACTTATTGAGTCCACGGATCGTGCGGCATCAGGGTATGCCGCATGCGGCATAGAGGAGGCCGCACGGCTTCCTGACTTAGCATATTTTCTGTATTTTTTGTCATTTTGCATGTTGTGCACTTCGTGTGAGGTGTTGCATGTTCCATGTGATGCCATGTTTTGGTGTTATTTTCAGAATCGCCTAAATATGACACTTTTGCTATGTTTTTGGCCTAAATACTTAACTTTCTCAAAAACCTGCCAAAAGACCTAAAAACACGTTTGCGGTAAATAAATTGGGAAAATAACTACTTTACATTCGTTTTTCGCTATTTTTCGGAAGAAAATATAAGATTTTCGCTATATGTTTTGGCTTCATCACTCCGCTACATGAAGATAATGCAGCATGCATTGCACAAATCAAAGAAGGATATATCAAAGGAGACCGAACTAAACATATTGTGCCAAAGTTCTTTTCGACACATGACTTACAAAAAAAGGGTGAATAGATGTTTGCCAAAGCCGATCAATCGACAATTTGGCAGACTTATTCACAAAATCTTTGCCGACAAAGGTTTTTGAACAAGTCACAAAGAAAATAGGTCTACATCGATTGAAGAATATTCAATAATATCAAAATGAGGGGAAGCGTTATACGCGCTGTACTTTTTTTTTCTTAACCAAGTTTTTATCGCAATGGATTTTTCTTGGTAAGATTTTTAATGAGGCAGTTTACATAGTCATGAAGTATCATGTTAATATTGATCCTTAAGTATCATATTAATAGCGTATAATGAAAGACGAACATTCAAAGGGAACTGTTTTAAATCAAATTAAATAAGATTTATGTGGATGTTTATTCTGTAACTCCCAATATTAATTCTCAATTTATTACCCCACTACCCACTACTATTGGCATTCATTATCTCATTTATTATTGTAATGGCTCTTCATGTACAATTTCTGGTCTATAAATAATGGCTTTGTAAACAGAGAAAAAACACACGAAAGGAGAGAATAAATTTTGTTATTGCTCTCTCTATCCCTCTTATTATTTACTTTAATTTTGTTGTAATTTATTTGATTTGACAACATTTTCTATTTTTATACAATATACATTTACATAATAAAAAAAACATGTTCTCACTAAAAAGTAAACATTAAAGTGCTCACGAGAAAGAGAACTTATATCTCCAATTCAAATGGATAAAAGGTTGCAAAATTGGAGGTGAGAGAGAAGTGTATCATATTCCTTAATTGGCAGCCAGTCAAACAACGGCATCTCTCAAATTAGATACGATAGAATACCTTCTCTTCAATCCCTGTGGCGGACAAAATACTTTACATAATGCGGCAAGTTACTGACATCCTGATTACAGAGGATCTATGGGTCAAATGACCCGCCACAAAGTTGTTGCTAATAACTCGTCAGGAAATCTGGGATTTCTACCAGCTGCGGCCGGTGCAGGAGATTAGGAGGAAAATCACCATTCAAGTTCTTTATCAGTGTATCTCTTTGCTTCTTTATCTTAGTCCTTATCACTTACAAAAATCTTTTTATAGTCCAAGTTTGCTGCAGTTTCCTTCTCTAGCTGGAATTTGACTCTGTAATGTGAACGATTGTTAAACAATCCCCCACGTGATTTGAGTCTTCTATTTAATCACGCTCAATTTTTTTTCTCATGGACAGCGTTTCCATAACAGAATAAACTTGAATTCGAATTTTGTTACATAAAGTTGCTTCTTGCTAGGAGTAACTGGGACCGAATGATCTACTCTTGCTTCTATCTGGTCCTGATACTTTTGATTTTTTCTTCAAACATGTACCTAATTTTAGTTACTTCGCGCGAGGAAAACTAGAAAGTAAATGAACAACAACAAATAACAATAATAGCAACTATAATGGAGCGACCATCTGAGGATAACACTTGGTTCATTGTTTTGCTAATGGTATAAACACAAACATCCGGACAAGAATTATACAAATAATATACGGGCCTCAACATTGATAATAAGAGCTAACAAGCAAAATAAATTCAAAATTGTTAATTAAAAATCCATATTTCCATAATAAAAGGAGGAATTTCATGTACCCCTCAAAAACTTGAAAATTACGTATCCCTTCTAAAATTCATAATATCATATGTATCCTTCTAAACTTTAAAAACTCACAAATTTACCCATTTTAATGTCTTTTCTATTAAAACTCATTAAAAATTTATAAATTAACTATTATACCCTTCATTAAAAAATAAAAAATATGTAGCATGTTTTAGAAAAAACTAGTTTTCTAATTTGACAGTTTCCGAGAATAAATGGGTCATTTCTCTACTTCTGACCAAGGTTATAAAATGCGGTTTTCATGTGGTATGCGGAAGGCCACCGCATACTGCATATATGGTATACGGACGCATATGCGGATTTTTATGCGGACTTATATATGCGGATTTTAAAAAAATAATCAAATAAAATAGAACATAATAATAAGGAATAGATCTAAAAGCATTAGAATCAATTCATGCAGTTTAATGGTACAAATGAAATAGACCATATCTATTAGTTATATGGTACCTCTAGTTACCGATTATTTAAATACAAACATATTAGATTCAAAAGCATATCCTTTATTAGTCCCCAGCTCATACACAAAAGCGGATCGTATGTATCATTCGGCCCAAAAGCAAATCATTCAATTCACAGTCTTTTGTTTGGCCCAAAAGCAGTGCGGACAGCTCGACAGCTGGAGACAACTCAGAAAAGAAGCTCCGGTATAATCTAAATTCTTTAGTCCCACTTCGTCTAAACAAAATAAATGAAGCGCTCCACAACCTATAAAAGCAGGCAGCAGTTGGAGACTATATGGTAAAACACTCAACCGGACCTCTAGTTCGTCCGGATGAGTGAAACTGGGTTTCGGTTATTACTGATACCCGATCCGTTTCTTTTAATAATATTATTCGGATTATTTTAATAAATAAAATATTCAGTATGCAGTCCGCATAGATGATTTTATGCGGCTGTGGGCTGCATACGCATATGCGGCAGCATATGCGCCGCATGAAACCACATTTTATTACAGTGCTTCTGATGCAACGAGTAATTTAATTAAGAAAAACATGCATTTACGTGCTAATCAATTAATTGATGCTGACATGAGGCTGACCTTTAGTGAGGAAAGTTTTTGAGAGCTCGCACTTGGAGCCGAAGCTTCTAGGTCGGGCGGTCTTTGGTTTGTGAATCAAACGCGGGGTTTTCAAAGAGAGCATTGACAAAGACCCATAAGTGGTTTCTGACAACGTGTGCCTTCAGGTTTGCATTCTTGTTCTTCTTGTTCACCTCAGCCATCACATGGTTTGCAATTTGCTGGGTCACATACTCCACATGGGTGCCCCCTTTTATTGTGCTAATCCCATTCACAAAGCTTACCTTAAATCAGTATATGTTAGTGTAAGCGTCAGAAGTAGAATAAATGACTTATTTTTCCTCAAAAACCGACCAATTAGAAAACTGACATTTTTCTGAAACATGCTATTAGTTTTTCTTTTCTTAATGAAGGATAAAATGGGGTACTTCATAAATTTTAAATGAGTTTTCATAGAAAGACAATAAAATGAGTAAATTTGTGAGTTTTTGAAGTTTAGAAGGATAAATATAATATGAGGGATGCTTCTATGCACCTAAGGACCTATTTGTAAAATGAACATATTTTCATTTTCAAAGTTCAAACAGTCGATCCGACCGTTCAACATTATCTCCATATTAAAATGTACTTGGAGGTCAAATTTTACATTTTTTTGAATTTTTTTACTATTTATTAAGTATTTTACAAAACTAGTCAAATTCAGACCATTGAATTTTGTACCCATCTTAATAAATAGTAAAAAAATTCAAAAAAATGTAAAATTTGACCTCCAAGTACATTTTAATATGGAGATAATGTTGAACGGTCGGATCGACTGTTTGAATTTTGAAAATGAAAATATGTTCATTTTACAAATAAGTCCTTAGGTGCATAGAAGAATTTGCCATATAATATTATGAATTTTAGAAGTGGAAGTATGCAATTTCCAAATTTTTTAGGGGTATACATGAATTTCCCCCCTATAAAATTGTATATTTTCTTCATTGATTAGTTACCCTACACAGTAGTTGCGGTACCGAGAAAAAAGTCCAAAATTTGAAAATTAAAATTCCACATTTTTCATAGTATATTTTATGATTTTGATGGCTAGAAAGTTATGGCACACAAGAGTTGCTGTACGAGAATTTTCGTCCAAATGATTTGTACTTTTGTGTGGTAGGTACTTGTACACAAGACTCAACACTTCAACAGGGACATTAGAGTAGACTCGCCAACTCGCTCCAGTAGAAATCCGTTATTTATTATTTATTTGAAAAACTAGGCAGAGGCTGCCAGGTGAATTTCGTTATTTTTAGTCACAAGAATTAATACCAAAGTTTTCGCTGGAGAATTAATACCAACTCGCCCCAGTAGAAATCCGTTATTTATTTATTTATTTGAAAAACTAGGCAGAGGCTGCCAGGTGAATTTCGTTATTTCTAGTCACAAGAATTAATACCAAAGTTTTCCTTTCCCTCCGGACCGGTGACATCATCTCCTCCGTACTGTTGACATCATCTCCAGGAAGATTTCTTCGTGTCTGTATGTATTACTTTTTCACTTGTATGCCTCTTGAGCTTCATGGGCTCATGATTAGTTGGGCCATTAAGCAGATGATACTAAGGCTTTTGCTTTAGAGAAAGCAGAGGATAGATTACAGGAAATACTGGTAAGGAATTTTCTTTTGTGAAGGGTCTAAAGTGCTACAGGGTTGGGAAATGTCAATAAAGTCCGTATTTACAGTCATGGCCGTTGTGGCATATTGAGGGCTGCTAATGAACGAAAGCCCTGTTCATGACCGGTCCGGATTGACATTGAAATATATAAAGCGCTGTTCATGATCGGCCCGAAATGAAAGACTAATTGCTCATGCTCAACCTGTTCAGTTTTGTTCAAAGCTGAGTCCCGTTCAGAGTTTAGCCCTGTTCAAAACAGGCCCGTCTCATCCAATAGGGCTGAACTGTGGACAACCAACCGGGCTCTGCTTTGGACAACTTATGGACAGCTGCACTTGTATTTGGATCGCTGCCTTGGTTTTCAAACTGGGCCCCTTGTAAATAATATATGGACAATTAATTTAATGCAGCCATTTCAATTCATGAAAATTTTAAATTAGCAACTAAATATAGCCGATTTTGAATTATAACTAATTGTGAAACTAAAATTTTGAATCAGCAACTAAAAAATCCACTAATAAAACTGATTAATTATAGCCTATTTTGAAAGAGAAAAAGGCAGTTACATAATTCTACAAAATACAAAGATCAAACAATAGAGAAAACAAAGGCCAGCATTAAATTTTTCCATAACACTAAAAATACAAATAAAGTGTTAGAATTAGACATCAATTTCAATATTAAAAATACAAAATTATCAGATCAGCTGAAACACCTCTCTCCTATGCCTAATCAAAACTCCAGTTCTAAAATTCAAAACCTGCTTTTGTACTTCTTTTTTAAAGAAATCCCACATTTGAAAATTAGGAACACCCTAGTTCTACTCCTGTAATTGATATACAATGATATTTGATTCTCAGTGTTGAATAAGCCCCTCGTCAGAATGCTAGCCAAGTGTGTATCTCCTCCAACATAGTAATTTTCTAGGTTATCAGGCTAAGGACGTATTATTGCTCTGGTAAAGAGATGAGTCCGTCAGCGTTATGTCTGAGCAGTGCATGCCTTCACAGAGGCCTGACAATGGCACGATAGTTCAAATCAATCATGGACATGTAATTGATGTTGCACTGTGCACTAGCACCACAATGCAGTTTCAGAATTATCGATTGTACTTTCTGTTATTTCACTCGATAGTTGAAACTTTCTGAACAACAAAATGCAACAGATAGTTTATTTTATTTTGAAATTGAACTGAGACTACTTAAAAGGGTAAAAAGAGAGTTTATTTCAAAGAATAGCTTATTTTTGCAGATCCTTTTTTTTTTAAATGAAAGGCAGAAAAGGGAAAAGAGGAATTTATGTACAATTAAGAAGAAGAATAATACAGTTCGCATTATTCTACTCAACTCAAAGGGCCATCTCTTCTGTAGCACCATTTATGCACAATACAAAAAGGTAGATCTTAAGCAAAGAAGTTCACAAAAGCTTGCCCACTGGCGTTGATTCCATTAGCTCAAAAGCTGTTTGGAAACAGTCAGCTGCTTCACTAACGGATCCTTCATTTTTAGAAATGAACCCGAGATTTAGCCATGCATCCTGACTTGCTGGGTCCACCCGCAAAGCACTCCTTGTAAAGCTTCTTGCAACGGAAATAGATTCTCCACCAAGCTTTCTCATAATGGCTGCTGTTGAAACCATGCTAGGGACGTAATCAGGTTCGATTGAGAGCGAAACAGAAAAGGCCGTCAGTGCTTCTTTCTCCAGTAACTGTGCCTCAAAAAGTGTGCCTAAAATTATATAGGATTATCTGGTTAACTATAAACTATTCAGCTTTTCATTGCAAATGATATTTTAAGGTGCTTATTTGTTTACCTTGCACATGCCAATACTTTGGAGATGATAGCTGGTTGCACTTAGCTTTCTCCAAACAAAGATTTGCATCTTGCCATGATTCAAGCTTTATGTAGATAGAAGCTAAGTCTAGCCATGCTTCCACCTCTATGCTTTTTAATTCTTCAACCTGGTAAAAAACAAGCACAATCTTTTTACCTAAATCGCTTTAGTAATGACTGGTATAGTACTGTATTTATTCCCAGTACAGTAATATCGAATACACTTCCAAATGGATATACAGCAAAACTAATCAGGAATATCATATGTTAGCTTAACAGGTAACAACTTGTACAGAAGGTGCTCACCTAACTGGCATGCTACCTAACACGAGTACAATTTTTTGCTTAAATTATGAAAGGAAACTATTATGTTCATGTATAACCTGAGAATACTAAGAAATATATGCAGTACACAAAGAATTTCTTGCACTTGAAACACTAAAAGCAAACGTTACACCCAAGCTTCGCATATTTTTTTTAAAAGATTCCCAAAACTACCCTTCCTCTATTTAGCTCATGACCAGTCCTTAATAGGTGGGAAATAGTGAGGGTGCCCTCGGCATTATGAGGTATTTCAAGGGTATACCTGAATTTTTTTCTCAAAGGGGGGACAGAATATAAATTACCTTAGCATTTGAGACTAATATTTGAGGTTCCTCCTGTGCTTTAACTCTTGCCAGCAACACTCCATATGTATCAATTGCTGCCCTAAACTCTCCATTAGAACTCTGAAGCAACGCTTTCAACCTTAGATATTCCAACTTTGCCCATCCATCAGCCTCATCTATGATGAAATCCACTATTTCTTCAGCCTCTTTTCTTTGTTGTTGTGAGGAAACTGCTAGAACCAACAATCTCCAGCCATCAGCTAAGCTACCCTGTACCATGTCAAGGTACCTTTTTCCAAACTGTACTGCTGTCTTAGGCTTTCTTTGCATTAAGTTCTCACATGTGAGGCTGCACAATATCTCAGGATTATGACTTTCCAATTCTAATGCCCGGTATAACAACTTCAGCGCGCTATGTTGAAACTTTGATTTATCTGGATTTGACAGAGATCTGGCACAGTGCCCAATGCAACAGCCCAAAAAGTGGTATGCAATACCAATTGCATGGTTGTGCCTTTTTTCACCTCTCATGAACTCCAAGGCTCGGATTGTCAATTGCATGCCTTCAGGTGCATCGAGAGAGTTCTTGTAGCATAGTTTTACACCTAACAGAAGGGACTGCACATGGGCCTTGTTTTTCCTCTCTAAAACCCTAGTGGAGATCCTTATTAAATTTAATGCATCTTCATTTAATCCAATGGCATGGTAACATAGTGCGAGAAGGTACCACCTCTCTTCTCTGCTATAGGTGCCAGGTAATAGACTCTCAATATGACTTGCCAAGAGCTTGAACTGGCCAGTTAAAGAGAGCGCAAATTCTAGATGGTTAATTATATCGGGATCAAATTTTATTTCTTTTGAGGTTATCTTTTGCATGAGAGTAAGGAGAAGTAGAATTGCTTCGTCTAGATCGTTTGCGCCTGTATTAGTACTGCTGTAGAGAAGAGTTACGGCTAAGTCTTTTTGTAGGTCAGCATGTGTTGTAGAAGTTAAATCCCAAGGCTTGACCACTGCGCGTCTGTATGCTGAAACAGCCTCCTCAAGGCAACCAATCTTCAGAACCAACAATAGAAAAATAAGGAGATTAAATAATTAAATAGTATTGGAAAATCTAAAATAAAAAGTTTGATATATCTCATTATTACAAGATCAATCATTTCTTGTGACAGTGAGAATTACGCTATTTAAGGATCATAAGTTTATTAGTGCTGGTTGTCTTCTAATGATCAATAGAAAATCAACATAAACCCCAACTCATAATGTAGCTCAAATAAACACTAAGAAATTCAAAAGAAATTATACTGATGATAAAAATAAAAATAAAAAACAACATAACAAACCAGACTGATACTGTGGTCCTTTCCGAATACCTGAATCCAAAGCTTGGGGAGAGATACCAGAGCTTTGTGCAACAACTCCAATAATTTGCTTTCATCAGCCGCACCATCGGGCACGCCATAAGGCCATACCAATTCCACAATTTCTATTAAGTTGTTGCATTCTAGAGCCGCATCTGTCAAGAGTCAAGACCAAGTAACAACCAGACAACTATGAGACATAGGTTAAACTGACAAAAAGTAAGAACAATCAAAAGTTCAAAACATTAAATTTTGCAGATACTCTGGCAAGTTACAGCACATTGGCAGTATTACCTATACCCATTTGAAGATTTTTTTCATTAACTATACCACTTGTTTCTTTTAGCTTCATCAGGTCATAACAAAATTAATCTTTATTTCTCTTATTCTCTTTACATAAATAAAGGAGAACAAAAAGGCAGTTTCAGTAATTTCGAGATAGGAAGGGGCAGGACATTTTAGATATTTCAAAAGTTTTGAAGGGATTATGAGATACTTCTTGTTTTCAGGTCAGGGATAAATATGCTCTTCTGCAATTTTGTAGGAGGTGACTAAATTATTCCAAAACAAAGACTCCACCATTGACAAGAAAAAGAAAATGAAAATAAAACATAATTACCTCTAAATCGACCGAGCCCCTCGAGGGACTTTGACTTGACCAATATCGCCTCAAGAAGTAGACTAACTGAATGCACTGACATCAGATTCACTGGCAATTTCAATTTCTCTCCTTTTGAGCGAACTTTTGTAGGAGAAAAATTGGCACAAATGGATTTGACCATTCTGGGCTTTAGTGCAGTAAAATCGATGCCTTGAAGTACATGCAATGCTGCCTCATAGTTCCCCTTCTCATACTCAAGCCTTCCTAACAATGCTCTTGCTTCCTATATTTTGCAGAGAATTGAATATAAAAGGCATAAACTATAACCAAAGGTAAAAATTGTCGACTCTTTGCACCCACTATGGTTTTTGTTCAGCTGAACTAGCTAGTTCTGGAATCATTGAACTCAAAACTTCATCAAGTTCCTTCCTTGGTTTACCAAAATACCACTCTTGTCTTATGAGATATGAGGTGTTTATTCTGGTTTCTATAGTAAAGAAGATATGACTGTCAGTGGGGTAACTTGAAGGTTATTTTGAATGGATTATGCCAAACTTTTGAAGTCTTCACTAACTGAAGAGAAGTATAAAAAGGAAAATTAAATAAATTTAAAATTTACTTATAGTTCTATATATAGCTTTATTTTCGAATCCTGTAAAAACTATTCAAATGCCCAAAATTAGCTGGTTTATTCATAAACAACATCCAATAATATGCAAAAGAAATCCTGATATTCTATGTTTTATTGCAAAGATCATCCAACATATAAAAAAACCAAAAGTCTTCTAGTTATTTGCAAAAGGAGACATCAAACTTTATAGATTTTGATTTATGCAAGTCATTTGCAAATAGCAGTTAAGTGCCACACCATCACTAAGAACTTAACGTGAAGTAAACATGACTAATTTAGCCCTGTATTTTTTCCCTTAATTTTAAGTAAAAACTAAACCAATTTGTGTGGAATTTTTTAGTATTTAGCACAAACAAACTGCAACCCTTACAACTATCACAGTAACACCAGTTAAGTTTATTTTAGTTTGATGTTAAAGAAAGGGCCCATACATTAGAGGCAGAAACGTCAATATTTAATTAGATATACTAGTTTTAAAAGACTAACTTTAAAATGCAAAATTCATAAACTTTTTGTCTTATTTGCCAAGAGAACCTCCCAAAATGTAAAAGGTGCACAAGCATGATCAGGTACCTCGTAATTGAGTGATACGGTATCTCTGAGAGCTGATTCGACCTCATCCACTTGATCATCATCAAACCTGGAATCAAAATCACCTACTCGTGATGAGCTTGCATTGGCCGAGAAGTCCCTTGTCGCAAGAGATTCAGGTGACCTAGGCATCTCTTCCAGCTTAAATTGCTCGCCACTACATTGGCATAGCATAGCCATCATATGCTATTTTCTAAGATCCTCGAATTCTTCAGATGTTATGTAGGAACTGAAAGTGGAAAGAAAAGGATGAAAAGCTTTAATTACATCTCTGATCAGTATTCCCTTTTATTTTATTGATCAGCACGGTGCACAAAGTTCATTCTGGGAAATCTTGCAGTATAAATTATAGAAGATATATATAATATATAATCTTGTGAGCAAATCAGATGGAGCAATTCTATAAGAAAACATAAATAAGAAAACGATAAATGACCTGCAAAGGTACTATCTCCTAACAAAAGCATTTGTACGCTGACTTGATTAGAGAAGAATAGATTAAGTCGAACATATTCCACTTAAATCGAAGTGATTTCTTCCAAACTTTCAGAGACGGAGTCACTTAAACTCGAAATCGAAGAGAAAATTACCACATTCCAAGCAATGAACGAATCAAGCGAAGTTTCAACAAATTTGATTTATTACTTTTCTGTACGTGCTTGCAAAATTCTAGCGATAAACTAAAAGTACGGAGTAAATCACCGAAACACTTCAGCAGAATGTAGCATCCGAGAGAAATTCATAATTGAGTAATTCAGATTCAAGAGAACTAATAATTTACCTCAAATGGATGGTAGCTCCGTACAGCAAGCAATCTAGAAATTCAAATCACAACGCGACAAGAAGGAAAGAGAAAATTACAGATATTGTTCAGTGAAAAGAGGTTTACAAAGTAAGCAGTAGAAAAAAGAATCTTTTACTAGTCTTGTTTTTTAAAAGGCAGCTCTTGCCTCTTCACTTCGAGAACGGAGTAGGTCCGATGCCCATCGGACCTACTTTTAGGTTCAACGAGCATGATGACCGTCTGATCTAATAAGTTTGTACACACGAAAATTGAAACAAACTTGCACGAAGTCTAAAGCGTTCCACACGAATCTGAAAGCATATTGACGGTGATTAAATCCATCCAATCAGAGTAGGTCCGATGCCCATCGGACCTACTCTCAAGTGCTTCACTTCAGTCGTATTGTAGCGGGGACCAGGCTGGACTAATCAGAGAAGAGAGAGAGGGAAGGAGCAAAGTGGTCAAATCAAATTCTCTGTTACATATTCTCTAGAACACCGACTGTTCAAATTACTGAAGGGATGGTCCCACAAGGACGAAATAGCCGGAGCTAGACAAACCTGGAGCCCACTATTCAGTGGCTAATAACAGGAATCTGTTCAGGGAGTCTCAAGCACAGAACCGAGACAAATTACAAAAGGACAGGATGTTTGTGGTCTGTATTGGTGCTTCAGATGGTGTGGCTACATAGATGGTACTAAACTACTAACTCAGCTACTCTTTTTACCATATAAAATTTAGTGGGACTAATGGGTCAGTTATAAGCCATACCATTACAAGGACTTTATAAACCGCAGTAAATTTAAGTAATTCAAAAGTTGTTGGCTTCCAGTTGTACGGCTGTCGCTTGCTTTAAATTCCTGGTGATTTGGGGCCTCTTATGACGAATTATGGGTGGATTTGAATCCCTCAGTTTCGTACGATTTAATCTACCCTGCCCCCTGGGATTTTTTTTTAAAAAACATAATTAAAAAAAATATTTTTATCAAACCAACGTGATTATTTTTTTTTTTTACAAAAAATTCATAAGAACCGAATTGTCAATACGGTCCGCTTGATTTTTTTTTTTTTTGGACCGAAATGGCAATTCGGTCCCTGCTGATTTCACAGCGTTTCATGAACAACGCCACAGAAAATTCAAAAATGGAGCCGGACCGAGTTGCCAATTCGGTCCCCTATTTTATATTCCCCTGCCTGACGCCACTTCCCTTCTTCCTTTCTTCTTTCTCCTTTCCCCTTTCCCTTCTCCTTTCTTCTTTCCACCCGAGACAGCCCCTTTTTTTTTTAACCCTCTCAAAATTTCATTATTTCTTATTCTAATCACATATTTTAGTATAATTTTGAGAAGAGAACAAGAAAAACTTTAGATCTACAAGTCGTTAGGTATGTGGTTAAATTTTAATTTGAAAAAAAATCCGAATTTTATACTTTTTTGTAGAATTATTTAGTTTAGTTTGTATGTAGAGTAATTTAGCTTTTATCATGTAGTATAAATAAATTGTATAATGATTTAGTTTATTGTAGTGTAATTTAGATTTTTTTAGTGTAATTTTAGTAATTGTAGAATAGTTTGGTTTTTTGTAGAGTAATTTTGCAAAGAATTTTTTTTAAATAAATGTAGAATAATTTAATTTTTTTTAGTGTATTGTAGTGTAATTTAGAATTTTTTAGTGTAATTTTAGTAATTGTAGAATTGTTTAGTTTGCATGTAGAGTAATTTTGCTTTTATCATGTATAAATAAATTGTATAATGATTTAGTTTATTGTAGTGTAATTTAGAATTTTTTAGTGTAATTTTAGTAATTGTAGAATGGTTTAGTTTGCATGTAGAGTAATTTTGCTCATATTTTTTTTAAATAAATGTAGAATAATTTAGTTTTTTTTAGTGTATTGTAGAGTAATTTAGATTTTTTTTAGTATAATTTTAATTATTGTAGAATGATTTAGTTTGCATGTAAAGTAATCTTGCTCATAATTTTTTTTAAAATAAATATAGAATAATTTAGTTTTTTTAGTGTATTGTAGTGTAATTTTAGTAATTGTAGAATGGTTTAGTTTGCATGTAGAGTAATCTTGCTCATAATATTTTTTTAAATAAATGTAGAATAATTTAGTTTTTTTAGTGTAATTTAGACTTTTTTTAGTGTAATTTAACTAATTGTATAATTTTTTTATTTTGTATGTAGAGTAAATAGGTAATGAAATTTTTTATTTGTTGACTAATTGTAGTTTTCTTATATTGTAATTTTATTTATATTGTAGTGCAAAATAGATGATGAACAACCCTTACAGCCCTTGTTGCAATTGCCTAATGAACAACACAAATTATACATGGCGAATATGAAGATATTTGTTTAATATCGGTTTGGATTTAAATTTACTGATAAACTTGTAAGTTAGGATTAATTTTTGATGTTTACATTTTTTTGCATGAAATTATCGTTCCAGCCTGATTATGCACTGCGTCCTGGTCCTCGCCAAATGGGCGTTAATTACCTACCTCGGATGAAACAAGGTTGGTGAATTTAGGCTTGTATCAGATGAAGGATGTGACTCATTGTTATGTTGATAAAGGGTTGATCATTGCGCTCGTTGAGAGGTGGAGGCCCGAGACGAATACTTTTCATCTTCCGGTGGGGGAGTACACAGTGACATTGGAAGATGTCAGCTGTTTGTGGGGCTTACCTGTTGCCGGTAAAATATTTTTTGTTACTAATTTATACTTTTGGTATTAATTTATATTTAATGCAAGTATATGTTTATCTAACATCTATGTTTACAGGGAAGGTCATTTCTAAACATACCGATGATAATTGGTCACAATTGATCAAAGATTGCCTAGGACATGAAGTGTATGATGGTAACGAAGATAGTGAGGATGAATTTTTTTACCAAAGGGTGGAAAACAAAGGCGAACTCAACGAGAAAATTAAAATACCATATGCGTCTTAAATGGTTGAAGGACAACTTTGGTGTGGAATTGACACAGCTCACTACCCAACAGACAATCAACCGCTACACACGAGCATATTGCACGGACTTGTTTGGGTCTGTAATATTTTCTGATGGGAATTTTGATCACTCAAAAGAGAGCAATGTTTCTTTTAATATTTATAAACTCGTAAATGCTATCGGTTCGGACTGCAAGCGCACAATCCTATCGAGTAGTATATTCGAGGTCGATCCACAGGGAATATTGGTTCAATGCTTTGAGCGATCGAATCACAATCTTTCGAAAGGCTAGATGAAATCTGTAAATTGAGAGATGTTGTTGTGATCAATGTAAATTAGAAAGCAATTAAAAGTAATTAAAATAAAGATAGAGATGAGAATTCCTAGGGTTTCGGCACACCATTGCCACTCAATCCGCCTTGACAATATATTCCTGTTGCGTCTAATTTCCTGTTGTTGATTAATGAAAGACACCACATAGGTCACTGCGATTTATGTTACGCAAGAATGACAGATCTTTCACCGAGATTCTACATAGGACACTGCGATTTACCTTACGCAAATGTCTGATCTCTCAAATACCCCAAATTACTACACAGATCACTGCGATTTACTTTACGCAAGTGATGGAATTTGGTACGCGTTTTGTTGGTCTGGTTTATGATTTCTCCGCTAAGGTTTTCTTCGCATAAACCTAATAGATCTCAACGAGGCTAACTCATACAAATAGTTTCTCTTGCCATTAAAGCACTGTCACTACCCTAATGGTCTCAAACTATATCATTGAAATTAGATGAAGAGATAGTAAATCACAAAAGTATTTTGTTTCAACAACAAGAGATCATAAACAACAGAAATATATATATCAAAACATCAAGAGTAACAAGGTTTACTGCCTAGCCCTAAGAAAGGAACTTTAGCCGCGGAACGGCATAGTTACAAGCACTCCTCTCTTCTCACTTTAATCAAATATAACCCTAATTACAAAGATGATTATTCCTTCTGCCCAGGGGCCTTATATAGGAGTGTAGGGACATGTAGAGGTTGAGTAGAGGCTAAGAAACTGATCTGGAAACAGCTGTCGGCAGTTATTCCCCAAGAGACACCTTCGGATACGGACTGTATCAGTTGATACGGTCCGTATTAGGACCTCGACGGTTAGGGTTTAATGCTTCCAGCGCTATCTTCTGGTTTGTGCTAGGCCTGGTCCGTATTAGCCAATACGGACCGTAACAGAGACTTAGTCGATGAGCGTCGCTGATCCGATTGACCCGATTCTAGCTCCATTTGATGTAAAATAGTCCCAAAACTTGTATTCTGTAATAAAACATAAAGAAGGGTGACAGTAGCCTTTTTCTCTAATAAAGTAAACATAAGTGTGAGAAAATATGTAAAACCTAAGCCAAAACCCTACGTAAATCATCATTATTTTGACTCTGATCAAATTTAAGTTCTGTCTTGATAATATACTTACAGTTCTTAGAGAATTTGGGACCTCGAGATCAAGACTACAATTGGGGAGGTGTTGTGCTTGCCTGCCTGTATCGCGAGTTGTCCCGGGCTTACAGAAAGCCAACGGCTTCGATTAATGGTCCATTACTACTGCTGCAGATATGGTCTTGGACTCGGTTTCCTATAGGCCGGCCCAGACCCAAAAATAATTTACCATTTAGCGGCGACGTCATATCAGAGAGACTGGCTTTTGGTGCAAAATGGACTATTCCGCGTGAATGGGATGGCAACCCTGTGAGAGGTACATTTTAATAATATATATATTGTTTTTCAATATAATTTAGTGTTGATTCAATATGTATTTTTCATGTGTTTACAACTTAGGCACATCGCAATTTCGGAATTAGTTTGAGTGTTTGAAGGTCAATGTTGTCAACTGGAGGCCGTATGTGAGTTACTACAACGATCTACCTTGGCACTGGATAAGAGACCAGGAGATATTTAGATGTCGCGTGTGGTGCATCCATTTTTGGGAGGTAGAGATTCACGTCCTGAGAGGGTTCTTCGGCAGTTCGGATTATTTCAGACAGTTCCTCCGGCTCCACCATCCTTTGAATATCTTGAAGACCTTCGCGAATGGAACCGTGCGAACGGTTTGTTAGATGACGGATTTAGTGTAGACTGGAGCAATCATTTTGAGGATTATATCGCGGCATCACC
This sequence comes from Carex parvula, assembly GCA_025461045.1. Lineage (NCBI taxonomy): Eukaryota > Viridiplantae > Streptophyta > Magnoliopsida > Poales > Cyperaceae > Carex > Carex parvula. Next base: position 38,877 of record JAJGRW010000948.1, on the reverse strand, counting down.
CGTTACAGTTGGAGAGCAGAGACCTTATGATATGGATAGGTACGAGTAAATTTTTTTAAATTTAGAATTCGGATCCAGTGATGAAAATATTTGTGTTCTTTATATCAAAATAAAGGTATGAAAGTCTAGTGTTCAGATAATATATTTTCTCTATACAAAAATATTACAGATTGGTATAGTTTTAACGATTAATTAACAGAAGTCAGAAATCAAAAAACATGTCTTACATTAATACAAACATTAATACAAACAAGTCTTACAATTAATAGTAAAAAAACATAGACTTATATAAAAGTCTAAAATAAATGAGTTCACATCATGCATCTCTCTTAGAACTATTCATCGTTTCTTACGTCTGAATATTCTGTTCATCAGACGACCAGCTGACCGACTAACAGATGGTCGCTACCAGATGGTCCTGCTTGACTACCAGTTGTCTCTAGATTACTAGCATATGCCTCTGCCCGGCTACCAGATACGCTTTCCCATGCCCCTTGTGTAGCAGTTACCTCTGCCCGGCTACCAGATACGTTTCTTCGTCTTCCACCAGTTGCCCCTGTATAATGCGGACATAAATATAATTAAGTGTGTAAAATTTTAATTTAATTAAAATATGTACTTATTCACTCTTATAAATTCCAACCTGAAGATCTTGTTCTATTGGATCCCTCTGGACATTGTACTCCACTGCGTGGCCTAATTCGAGCTTCCATATCATCCATAGAATTAGGAATTTGCTTGTGCTTCCTCCTACCTTTATTAATTTTATTTGGGTCCGGCCTGATTATAGGTGCTCCCATGTCATATGGCCAATTGGGGGCATTACCAAAGCTGTGAAACTCACCTCTTCATGTGTTGACATAATTTTCAACTCTATAATAGTGACTTACATAGTTCCTCGGATTTAGATGTCTCTTACAACACACCGCCAAGACGTGGTTGCAAGGAATGCCAGTAAATTACGGTTTCTGACACTCACAAACATGCATTCCTTGCTCCTCTTCTAGAAATCTAACTGTACTTCATATCTCCCTTCACTCCCTACAATCAATAAATCAAGATAATTAAATGTCACAATTTACAAATGTTGTATGAAATTTAAGTAAATAGCTGACGTACTGTTTTTTTAGTCCGGTGTTCTAAAACTGATAATATGTTTGCTAATAATCCCATTATGTTTCGAAGCCATTTTTGAACAACCTCACCTCTTTTGACATACCAATCCACAACTTTGTAGAATGTGCGCTCAACTACTACCGTTACAGGCAGTTGGTGAGCCACTCGAAATATATTGTTCAAGTATTCTGATCAGTTCGTAGTCATAATACCCCACCTATTCAGGCCTCCGTCATGACATTGTGCCCATTTATGGAGTTGCAAAGGCTCGTCTTCGAGTTTTGCTACATTTTACCACACCACATGATGTACTGATGACTAATACTCCTACCTTTTATCAATTTCTTACCCTCATTAAACCTCCAAGGTTTCATCTTACCACAAATTTTGTGAAAATATTCTTGATTATTTTGTCCTTACACAACTTGAACACATTTGACGCAATATGATGAGAACATAATCGATGAACTGCTTCACCCCTTTCCTCACACCACTCTAAATCAGGTCGATCAAACACTGAACGGATTGCAGCGTGCTGGTCTGATATAACACATATCCGACCAGGGCTGACAACATCTTCGCATACAAATTGCATAAACTAGCATCAATTAGATGAAGTCTCCTTTTTCGCAAATCCGAATGCTATTGGCAGTAATTGTTGTTCTGCATCATAAGCGCATGTCATGAATAGTTTTCCTTTATACCTGTCGGATAGGTGTCCAGTATCTACTTATAACTGGTCGGAGATATGGCCAGGCTTGAATGCATAGACCGAAAGCCCATGCCACACGGGTGAAAATATGGATGCCCATACATTTAGATGGTTCATGCTCAATTATGTATTTTGTACCTGGGTTAGACCTCTGGATTGCACCGAGCAGAGAAGGTAGCAGTTCGTAGATTTTTTCCCAATAACCAAATGAATTAGCAATAGACAGCTCCCTCCATCTCCAAATCTTGTTGTATGAAGGCTGAACCATTTTGTACTCCCTTCTAACTGCCAATCGACATATTTTTATTGACATCTTCAGGTCCTCCATAAGACCATGTTTGATTATATCTGTAATCATCCTGGCAGTCATCTGATGATTGTCTACTGTACAAGCAGTACTGTAACAATTGTGCTCGTATGAGTTTGTTACAATTGTGCAATTGCCCATCTCAGTGGTTTTTGCGTATAACCTCCATGGACACCCCTCCGCTCTACATATAACCACATAAACACTACGATTGCTCTGGGTTTATTGTAATTCGAAGTTATCATTCATGGCGAATCCACTCAACTTGGATTTAATATCAGCTTTGGATTCGAATATCTGTCCCACCGAAAATGGACCGTCGATTCTGGATAAATAACCAAAAAATGCTTCATCCTTGTACGGCATCGGCACATCGTCATTAAATACCGGACAAGGATGCTGCAATCCCCGATTAATAAAAAGAATAGACGATTGCCACTCCTTCATTACATCTTGCATCTTAATCTGATCCTCAATTTCGGCCATATCATCTTCTCCGACAACCGGGTCACCAAGGTCAGAGCTTGTGTCTGAGCCAGTATCATTATTCAGCTAGTCAAAATAATTATGCAAATCAACCGGCGGTATTTGAGTTTCATCACAATATATGGGTGAATCAGTCACCGGTATGTCTCTGCTACTTCCAGGGACACTACCCGGGTATGTGTCATAATTGGTCTGACTAACAACTGATACTGACTCAACCACTAATTCAAGAAGTTTAAAATTCAGTACCTATTTGACCCTAAAAAGTCAGGATTTATAAATAAATAAAAATGGACTAAAAAATAAATAAAAATGGACTAAAAATGGAAGAAATGGAATGACTTTAATTAGATTTGAGCCATGTTGAATCGATTAAAGAAATGAGGCTTGGCCGAAAGAAACAAATGAATTAAAATCAATTTGCACATAAGCCGAACTAATATTTGAAGACTTTCGGCCATATTCAATTGATTAAAAAATGATGATTAAAGGCCGAATTAGATTGAGCTGCTTCAATTGATCCTAAAGGGAATACCACTAAAAAAAATAATATATAATAACAAGAAGGGTTTTATTGGGCTGCTACTGTGGCCGAGCTAAATTGATGCTACTATGGCCGAACCAAAATTGGAGCTGCTGGAGTTGGCCGAAACTAAATGAATAGGCTAGCCCAATTATTGTAAAGCCAATGGAATATGCTCTAGAATATACTCTAGATATTTTTGTTCCCATGAACACATGTCACATGACCAATGAAGATGCTAAGATGCCAAGAATATTTCCTTCAAGTTTGAGGGATAAGCATGACTATTTGAATGCATTTAAATCTTTGGATGAGATTTAATACAAATGAATGGTGGAGATCATGCCAACAAGGCTCCTCTAAACCGTAGGCTCTACCCCTTGCCTAGCCTATATAAACTCCTCATTTGAAGATGAAGAAACACACAACATAGACCTCACAAGGCCGAAATTCTACAAAAAATTAAAATAGGGCAGCAGCCACTGCATCTTGTATTTTCAAATACACAAGCCACACAAGGCCTAAATCACACACACAACACATAGAGCAAAGCTTTGAAGCTCCTTCCCCAAAACCCTCTTCTTCTCAAGTCAAAAACCAAATAGAATAGATAGAAATTTATAGCTTTTGCAATGTAGAAACCTCAAGGGTTTCGATTTTATTTCATATATAGCCACCATGGATGAATAAAGTGCTCCTTATTTGGAGCTTGATATCTATTTTGTTTTCTTTACTACCTGTTGTTTCTTTTCTTTCTTTACTATCTTGCTTCTCTCTTTGATTTGCTTTGCTCTTTCTTTTGATTTGGAGCTTATGAGTAATAATGGTGAAGGCTTCATGATAGTTTAGTTCATCTTATGATGAACAAGGGAAATGATAGCCTAATGATCACTAATGATGCCTCTTCTTTTTATTTGTCTTCTCTTTTCCTCTTTTTTAAATACGCTTTTTAATTCTTGCTTAAAGTAATCAAATGGCAAAGATATGGATGTTTGAGCTGGATAACTCCATTTATATCTAACTCATTTCATTATTTTATTAGAAAGGATTAAAAGGTAACAAAAAAATGAAAAATTAAATTAAAACAAAGGGTTGATAAGGTTGAGCTGGATAGCTCTCTTATCAATTCCTATTAAATGACCTATTTTGCACATTAGGAGATATTTAATTTTCTTATATACATGCAAATACACATGTATGCTAAATCAAGCCATATAAGGAAATTAAATAAGCCTAATGTGTGAATAGTGAGAAATGGAGGTTCAAAGTGTAAATAGGCAATAGCTTTGGCTATTTCATGTCATTTACATCTTTAAACCCATGATATTTCAATGATTTGTCCTTTGACTTATTTTGCACATTAGAGGATATCTAATTTCCTTAAGCAAACACACATGTATGCTAAAGGAAATTAAATAACTCAATGTGTGAATAGTAAGAGATAGAAGGTTCAAAGTGTAAATAGACAATAAGTTGAACTTGTTCCATGTCATTTACATCTTTAACCTAATGAAATCTCAATGATATGTCCTTTGATCAAGATAAAGAACACTTAAATTATGATTTCAACAAAAACCAAGGGTCTTCTTGCAAAAATCATACTTTGACATCCTTTTGATGTTTAAACATTTTGATTAAATAAACTTTTGAAACTTTGATCTTCTTTCCTTTGTTTCTGGTACGGTACCAAACCAAACTTAGCAACAAAGCACCATGCAAATGTTATTGATACAAAGAAAACTCTCAAAACAGTGAAATTGACCTGTTCTGGTAAAACAGCCAGATAGAGGACTTCAAAACACACAATTTAGACTCAAATTTTACATTTATAGCATTTTCTATGATTTTCTAAAATTCAGCTTACGAAATATGAAAAAACCAGCAAAATACCAGCACTGTTTCCCAGCTTACCCCTGTGTTTAGACCCCGTTCTGGTACAGCTAGGAAGCTCCAAAATTCATAAAATTTTACCAGCTCGTAGAGCATCATTTCCTGAGAACTTTCATCTGAAGAACATTAAAATTTGTTCAGCAAATCTCTCAGAATGATTTTTTTTTTTTTTTGAAATCTTGGTAGAGGCTACCAAGTGATATTATTAAATTAAATCAAGCTTTACATCATTCATTATGCTACTCTCATGTCCCTAGGTTTTTCTACCTATTACAGTCTTTGAAATACAAACCGTAACCCACATTTTTTTTAGATAACAAACCCAATCAGACCCTTGTGTTACCCTTCATGTGCAATATTTGAGCCATAGGTGCGCCTCTTCCCAAATTCGCGTAGTCAGTATCTCAGGCAGTACATGTTTGCCATTAAACACCTATTCGTTTCTCTGTTTCTAGATTCTCAAACCGTGCAAATGAACATAGTGAACCACTGGTCCCAGTTGAGATGTCTCCGCCTTTATTCCGGGATTGAACCTAGGGACAGCTCAAGTATCTCAGAATGATTTTTCAAAGTTGACAATGTCAAAAACAAAAAACTGCACAGCTCAAGTTCACTGCTGTTTTCTGTTTGCTTCTGACTTTACATGGTCTTTAGGCATAGAAATAAATCTTCAAAATTCATAAAAATTGACAGGGTTATAGTTTGAACTCTCCTCTTTAAATCCATATAAATAATACAATTTTTGGTGTAGCCAATTGTCAGGAAATGGTCTTTAAAGTTCAGCAAAACAGAAAACTGCTGCTCCATTTACCAGCAAGCACATTTGCACGAAAACACACATTTGATATAGCCTTGAATTGAGTTTATCAAAACTGTTGCACATGCTTATAAATCATGACTAAACGAACATTTTCACACAAAGAATACAAAATTTGGTGTAACCAATTGGCAGGAATTGACCTTCAAAGATCGCCAGTTCAGGAAAATAGAAAACAGCTGAATGCTGTTTTAAAACATTAATGGAGCCTTGTACGTTACACCTTAAATTCTCAAATTTCTATAGCTTATAGAAAAAATGATAAGGAACAACCTGGATAAATTTCAGATTGAAATGGTAAACCGATGAAGAGAAATCCAAATCACAAGGTAGTACCCTGCACAAATTCTTAAATTGCTGAAACAGCAGGGGTGTTGATACAAAATTGATTGAAAACCCATGAAAGAAAGTTCATGAAGAGTTGATAAAATTAAGTAGGAACCCTGATACATATTAGAAGGTTTCTGTAAAGTTTAATCATGCTCTTGAAGTCCAAAATTAAGAGAATAAGTCACAAGTTAAGGGACAAATCTGAAAAACAGTTACCGCCCAGGTCACCACTTGGCATTTCCGTTTGACATAGCTAAACACCATGAAAAATCATGAAAATTGGCCGACTTGTAGTCTTGACATCATAGTACAAGGCGGAAAAATTTCATTTAAAACCATCAAGCGAAATGAGAGATATCAAGTCTCAAAAATCAACCAAACTGGTAAAACTGCACATGCAAAAGTAGCAGCTTTCACTTTACCCGTACCTTTGTGCAATCTTAAGACATAGAACTAATGCCTCAAAAATTATAAAACTTTGCGGGATTATAGTTTGCACCACCCTCTTCAAAACCATATAAAATTAAAAATTTATGTTCACTGGATTGTCCAGAATCAGGTTCCAATGTCGAACAAAAATGATAAATGCACATATATCTGTGTACATGCACACTCTTGAAATAAACGCTAAATAAAGTATATAAAAATGTGGTAAAGTTCCCATATGCCCTCCATATCTAACGTTTCATGCTTGCAGGTTAAAATCATGCCATCATATGATCAAATCCCATAAAAAAAGAGTCGTTGCTGTTGACTTAAAGCAGTGTCGAAAGCTGATAGGAGTCCCTCTTCTACAAACCCAATTCGCAAAAGAATCAATTCGAAACCACAAATAACACGATGGTAGTAGTAGCGAGAGGCCCTCAACACAGATGTTGAAGGCCCAATGCAAATCTCAAAGCCCAGATTGATAAAGAATTGGAACCCCTTTTCAAACAGACCCTTCTGACAAAAAGAAGTCACAAGCACAGTCCTTGGATATTTAAAAATCAGTCCCTGGCGCCTTATAAACTTCTCAAACAAGTCCCTGGAAGCCCAAATTGCTCTCTAAATCCTGCCAGAAACCTAAATTACATGTCCAAGCCCCTCAGAAATTGCCAACAAGTCCCTGGAAAGTTTAAAACTTCACGATTAAGCCCTTTTTGGACATAACTTCTTCATTCCAAGTCCAAATCGACTCAAACCACCTCCAAATGAACCCAAATTAAATTCTTCATGTCTCTAAACCAAAATTGAACATGTTCAAGCATCAGCCAAGTCCTGAAATGACCAAAATACTCTTTTTCTTAAATTTAAATGCTTATCTTCATGAATAAAATATAAATAAAGCATTTATATGTAGAGTAGAACTAGGGTGTGATGTGCTCACCAAGCCCTTTGGTGAGCACACCTCCAAAAACCGCATTTTCAAAGTTCAAATAGTCGATTCGAACCTTCCAACGTGTTCTTCATATTAAAATGTGCTTGGAGACCAAATTTTACATTTTTTGGAAATTTTTTACTATTTGTTCAGAATTTTTGAAAATCAGTGTTTTTTGAATTTTTTTTTATTTAATGAAAAGCTGTGATTTTCAAAAATTCTGAAAAAATAGTAAAAAATTTCCAAAAAATGTAAAATTTGGTCTCCAAGCACATTTTAATATGAAAAACACGTTGGAAGGTTCGAATCGACTATTTGAACTTTGAAAATATGGTTTTTAGAGGTGTGCTCACCAAAGGGCTTGGTGAGCACATCACACCCTAGTTCTACTCTTATATGTATATATTAAAACACCCTTTTAAGATGTAATAAACAATATTTTTAACATGAATTGCATACACACATATGTCCAAACGATGAGAACCAATCAAACCAAATCTAAAGTCAGCACATAAGCCCCTCTTTAGCCCCATTATTCAGCTCATAAAAATAGGCACAAATCCTGGAATGAACGAGGTATTCAGTTTGACTTGGAAGGGTCTGCAGATGTAATTAACGGTGAGGGCTTGCGCTCGCCGGGAGTTAAACGTCCCCACAATCATTAAACTCTCTCGATAGACTGATCATGAATAGTAGGTCTATCGAGGGTGAACCAGAAGGAATAGCAGAAAGAAATAGATGTCTCAAGTTCGATGTTTTCTCCATGTCTTAAGAGAACAGAGAGCATTGAACCCTGAGACATTTCACACAAATGCACACACCTTCCCCCTTTGTGCAACTTTATGCGCCCTACAATACCGGAGTGGCATTCCCAAGCACCATATGTCATATCATTTCGTGGTCTATGTTAAATAATTGGTATTTTTCTGCTGAGTCAGATGGTGCCGTGTTCAAACGTGCTCTGATTGTCAGATCGAACTGGCTAGGGAGCAAAAGAATGCCAACATATATATGTCTTCTTAGCTCATCAAGACTAATTGAGTTAGTAACAGGAAATGTGCAGGTTGATGCGTCTGAAATTTTGCGTATGTGGTACACATTTATTAATATTTGAGACATTTCCTGAACAAAAAGTTTCACAATCAACCTTCGATATCATTTTTAATTTTACAACCTAAAATATGATCATAATTGAAAAAAAAAATTACTACAATCTTCAGACGAAAGCTAGAAACACAATGTAGGGGCTGATCTGTAATTTCTAAAACTCGAACTGTGCACCGTTTCAACTGGAAGAACCTAACAACAATGGTGGACAGAAATGGGTCTCTGGAGATGGGAGAGGGAGAAGAAGTATTTGTACGATAAAAAAAAAAAATTTATTGGGACCGAATTGCCAATTCGGGCAATTCGGTCCGGGCTAAAAAAAATCTGGACCGAATTGCCAATTCGGTCCAAAAAAAAAAAACCAACCAGACCGAATTGGCAATTCGGTTCTTGTGGTTTTTGTAAAAAAAAAAGTAATCATGTTGGTTTGGTAAAAATATTTTTTTTAATTATGCTTTTAAAAAAAAATCCTGGCCCTGGGTGGTGCATTATGTTTTCCCTTCGGAGCCGTTTGGAGTTAAGGTAAGCAGGAATTCACATCCTCCCCGGTACCGTAATGGGAAATCTTTTACAATTACTGAATCTGGACTGTTTTTTTAACTTAGCACGAATCTCAAAACCCAATAATACTGCCTCTGCCTCTGCCTCTGTGCTAGCCCGAATCTCAAAACGGATGAGAGTTAATCTCAAACCGTAAAGTGAAGAGAATCTTTCACATTAATGGAGATGATACTTGTCCGGTAAGCAGTATTAAATTCAGAATTCCGGGTACAGTGAGTCAGTGACTGACTGGAGCATTTTTTAAATTAAATTAAAAAGACTGGAGCATTTTTCTCATGTTTGGATAGTCTGTGAAGAACTACGGTAGTGGAGTAAAAAATTAAAAATACAACGAAAGGTATATGGGCCTGGCCCAATTTCTAAAGGCTTCCTTACAAGAGCGCAAAAGCATTAAGAAGCTGTAAATCGACTTGCTCCAGATTTTGGGCGTAGGCCGAACTACTAAAAAGAGATTATACGCAGGACCAAGTTTGTGCGTTTGAATGAAACACAGAGTTAGTGAGAATAACTACTAATCTGAACTAATATCGCTAATTTAATATTTTGTTGGATTAGTGAAATATATTCACTAACTGAAGAGAGAAAGTTCGTGTGGTGTGCTCAAACATGAAATAGCACTCTGCGTTAGTGTTATTTTTGAATTAGCACTAACTCAAACCCATCCAAACGTACCTAATTTGCAGCAATTTCCTAAACCTGAGCGAGCCGAACAACATAAAAAAATAGACCAACTATAGACCAACTACGGTAAAACCACCTCCCAGCTACTCCAGTTTTGGCTATTCAATTTGGGTGCGTTTGGATGACCCAAAAATAGAGCTAATCCAAGGTTAGCTTCACTATTTTTAAATCTTGATGATCCAAACACAAATTAGCAAATTGAGTTAGCTCAAAAAAAGCTCTATTCTACTAACTCATAGATGTACGTTTGGATGGGAGCTAGAATAGTGAAATTTGAGAATAGTAAATGAGAATAGAGAAAAAATAGTGATTTTTATATTAGTGTGAAAATGGTGTTATTCGGATTAGTAAAAATATTGTTTGGATTGTACATGTGGAATAGTAACAACTATAACTAATAAAGAATAGTGTTAACAATGTGCTAATTAAGAGGAAAAATAGGCAAGTGGGATCTCAAACGAATTGTCACGACGTGGAGATAGCGGAAGTGGTGTCAAATTTGTCATTTCAGGACTGTGTTGGCGGAAGTCCGAAAAGGAAGCATTTTTCTCTCTCTTCACACTTCCGAATAGTAGTTATTCTAACATTTACAAGGAATAGAGAATAGCAGCTATTCTAGCTATTCCGAATAGCAAAAATGTTGTTTGGATACACATTGTTATTCCGAATAGCTACTATTCTAAAATAGCCTCTATTCTTGTGTCATCCAAACATAGCCCTAGGTACGTTTGGATCGTGCAAGGATTAGTGCAAGAATAGCGATTTTTGGGTTAGTGGTTGAGAATAGTGCTAACCCGAGTGGTTTGAGAATAACGCTAACTTTGGACTATTCAGGTTAGTAAAAATGTCATTTGGATTGTATAATTGGAATAGTGATGGAAGTAATGAATAAAATAATAATTAAACTAATCTAATATTTAAACTAATATTATATTACATTTAATATTTGAACTAATATTATATTACATTGTAAACTAATTTTTTTAATACTAATATAATATTTTTTAATACTAATATAATATAATATAATATAATATTATATTTATTTAATACTAATCTATATTTAAAACTAATATTATATTACATTTAACATTTAAACTAATATTATACATTCAATTTTTAATTAATATTATATTATCTTTAATCTAACATTTGTTTAATATTAATCTAATTTGATATTATATTTATTTAATACTAATATAATATTTAAATTGATTATAGATTACATTTATATTTAAACTAATATTTTATTTAATACTAATTTAATCTAATATTATATTTAATACTAATATAATATTTAAACTAATAATATATTACAATTAACATTTAAACTAATATTATATTACATTTAATATTTAAAACTAATATTATATTACATTTATATTTAAAATAATATTATATTTTATTTAATACTACTACTATCTGATATGAGATTTTATTTAATACTAATAGTATATTCCATTTAATATTAATGACTACAATATGATATTAATATAATATTTTTATTATATTAATCTAATTTGATATTATATTTATTTAATACTATATTTTAAATTAATAT
>JAJGRW010000948.1:0-20932 GCA_025461045.1 Carex parvula | reverse complement strand
ATTGTTTTAATCCGTGATCAAATAGTATTAAATTTTAAAATATATAGTTTATTTAGACGATGTAATATATTTTTTAATTTGAATTTTTTTGGTGATATTTTATTTCTATCATAGCCTATATTGATATCAAATCATCTACTCCTTAATGGAAGGTATTGACGAGAGAACAATTGCCGGGGAACACGGGTCTACACCGGATCCGTATCCTCCCAGGTACCTGACTGACCTAACCGAAACGGACGGCCCAGATTTACTCTCAGCCGGTGAGTACTCGGGATGGCGCAGGGGGTATTATTTATGCTTTGAGATGCGTGCCAATTTAAAAATCACCGGCTGAGAGTAAATCTGGGCCGTCCCTTTCTCGGTCAGGTCAGTCAGGTATCTGGGAGGATACGAATTCGGTCTACACCCGCCCTCACCTGGCCCCTCATTTAATCTTTCTTTAATATTTAATGCGGTTAGCGATAGCGATAACCTTCCATGATAGACTACAATAATCGGGTTTAGTAGAAGGCATGACGACATTAGTCCGCAAAATTTTACTTCAAAGAATACAAAGGACGACTAAAGAATCGCGTGAAGCGCATGCCAGGTCAAAAAGTCAAAATTCGATACTCCCAATGCGTCAATCCCGTCTGGCATCCCAGTCAAAAAGAACTTCTCATCTACCCAAACCTCATGCCAGTACACAACTTCAAACAGCGGAAAGCATTCTCCTACGTTTCAGTCCTCACCCCGTTTCAGTTTTAAAATATCTTTGCTTACGTGTCTGAAATACAGAGATCAGTTTCCTGTTCTGTGTAAGGATTGGCGTACTCAGCGACGAAAGCGTCAGTGCGCACTGACGCGCCACCGGCCCTGCACATGAATTCAGATCCAGTGCAGTAACCCAATTTTTGAGTTTTGATCCAACGGTCCAAGGTGCTCTAACACGAATCTTAAAGAACCTGGACCCCACAAATAATACTGGCCCCGTGCGCTACCACCGAATAGGCACCGTACACGTCAAAACTCAAAAATTGGGTTACATTAGGGGATCCGGACTCCCTGCACATGGTTGCAAGGGAGCTACCTAGCGAACCCAAAATATATATCGACGGCACGATCTCGATCTGACGGAGGAGAATTCATTGGGCCGGGTAGTACGAGGCCCAATTAAATACACACAAGTACCTCCTCCGACCAGCATTTAATGATAGGCGTTGACTGAAACAATAAGAAGAAGGTAGCGAAGCGACTATTTGCAAACCCCGCTTCGCACGCCTCTCTTCTTAGAATTCAGATCCAGTGCAGTAACCCAATTTTTGAGTTTTGATCCAACGGTCCAAGGTGCTCTAACACGAATCTTAAAGAACCTGGACCCCACAAATAATACTGGACCCGTGCGCTACCACCGAATAGGCACCGTACACGTCAAAACTCAAAAATTGGGTTACATTAGGGGATCCGGACTCCTCTTCTTACACGCAAATCTCTCTCTCTCCTTTCCATTTCTCCCAACTACTCACACCTCACCCATTTCTCCATTTCACCTACCCAGAATTTAGTTCAATCTTACCTCCTTACGCCTGGAATTTGTGTGATTATGAAACGACCATGGTCGTACGACGACGATCTGGACAGAGACGGCGTCGGTGGCGGCAGCGGAAGCGGCGAGAGGTCTCGCCGGAGATTCTACTTGAAGCTTGATGAACGGAGACGGCGCGTCGAGCATGAAGGAGATGGTTCCGGCTCGGGGACGGGTTCAGGTTCCGGTTCTAGCTCGGGGGTGGGTGTGCCGTATGACAGGAGGAGAGACGGATTAGACAAGTATAGAGGTTCTTCTTTTACCTCTGGCTTGAAAAGGGATTTCTATCCCAAGGGATTTCGGTCCGAGAGAGGGGACCGCCATAGACGACATGGCGGCGGCTCATCATCTTCATGGCGTCGATTTGGAGGTGCCGGTGATGAAGAATTGGAGTCGCTGAGTAGAGCTAGTAAAATCCATAGCAAAGAGCGTAGAGGGAACGTTAGATCAAGGGAGAATTGTTCTAGTGGTGAGAGGAGTAGTAAATTGGAGGAGATGAAGGAAGAAGCAAGAAAAGAGAGCTCTAACGGAAGTGAAATGGAAGAAGGAGAGCTCAAGCCTGAGCTGATAGAAGAATCTGTAGCTGAGGCGAAGAAGAGTGCTATAGAGGAGGATGCAAAAGAGGACAGGGAAGTTGGTTCAATGGATGACCAAACAGAAGCAATTTCTGAGAAGAAAAGGTCACATTTCAGGTGATAATTTGGAAAATTTAGCAAAAGATACTTCTGGAGTTGAGCATGAGAAAATATCTGGTGAGGAGACTGAGCCTGAGGGAGTATCCAGTGGAGGAAACTGAGCCTGAGAGAGTATCTAGTGAGGAAACTGAGCCTGATAAGTATCTAGTGAGGAATTAACCAGAGAAGGAGAGGGAGAGAACAAGGTGGAGCCTGAGTTATCACAGAAGGAAGATAAACTGCACATATCTGATGAAGAACCCATGTATGAGGATGGGAAGAAAGATAGGGAAAGAGAAGGAAAATATACGGCTGTGTTGGTTGATAATGATAGGCATAAAGATGTACAGATGCAAGGTGGTACGAATTCGCCGGAGAAATATGCCGCTAATTTGCTGTGCCAGACAGAAGAGGTTGTAGGTGAGAATAACACACTAAATCTACTAGCCAATAAGCCAAGTTACCAGCAAAAAGGTAAGGGCCTGGCTGTAGATTTGGACACTGATATGGAGGGTTCCAGATGTAGGGGTTTTGACTTGATGTTTCGTCCGGAACCTAGACGAAATGGTGGGGATGATTCGAAAGATGACGATGAGAAGATGAAGATGGATAAGCTTGATCTTTCTCTTGGACTGCCTGGTATCTCTCTAGATTGCCAAAATTCCAAAATTAGACCCAACTCACCCCCACCAACCCATATGAAAAGCGTCCAGTCATTACCTACCACATCATTTACAGCTTCTGTATCTTTCTCGGGTTCACAATTTGTTCATAATCCTAGTTGTTCCATGAACCAGAACTCATTGGAGAACTTGGAGCAGTCGGTTAAGAGTCGGCCTCTGTTCCAGCCAGTTGAACAGATCATAAACGGAGTTCCTACCACTATTTGGCAACCTAAAATCACAGATGAGGTCAAGCATGAGACTGTACATGTTGCAAAAGCACCAGTACTTCAACGAAACAACTCATCACTTAACAAGGTTGCTACCCTTGCCCGAAATTCGAGTTTCTCTAGCCGATTATCTTCTGATGAGCACAGTAGAGATAGACGACAACTTTTGAAGAGTGACAGCCAGTCATTTAATAACCGTGCAGGTGTAATTGAGAAAGTGATATCAAAAATAGTGTATGAGCCTCTGCATCTAACCGGAAGAATGCTTCAAGAAATGAAGGAAAATTCAGTCTCATATCTAAAGCATGCCATCTGTGAAATAGTGACAACTGCCGATAAAAGATCACATGTAACTGCATTACAAGAGGCGCTTCTTAGGAGGTCTGACCTAACAATTGACACCTTACCAAAATGCCCCCGTGTACTTCTAGAAATACTATTGGTTCTTAAAACCGGTCTTCCAGATTACATCAAAAGGAGCAGTGCAGTCTCCACATCTGATCTGGTGCAGATATTCCTAAACAACAAATGTCGCAACCTTGATTGCCGAAGTGCAGTGCCAGTAGATGACTGCGATTGCAAGGTCTGCAAAAATAGGAACGGTTTTTGTAGTTTGTGCATGTGCATGCTGTGTGCCAACTTTGACCTGGCATCAAACACATGCAGCTGGGTTGGGTGTGATGTGTGCCTCCATTGGTGCCACACGGAGTGCGGCTTGCGCAACTTGCTGATCAGGCCAGGAGGAAGTGAGAACCAGACACAGTTTTACTGCCCAGCATGTGGGCACCCGTCAGAGATGTTTGGGTTTGTTAAGGAGGTTTTTAAGACGTGTGCCAAGGAGTGGAAGGTGGAGGTTCTGGCAAGGGAGCTTCGTTTTGTGAGGAAGATTTTTGGTTCGAGTGAGGATTTGAGGGGTAGAAGGTTGAGGGATTTGGTCGGACCGATGCTGTCGAGGCTTGAAGGTGGTGCTGATCGTGCCGAGGTTGTGAGATTTCTCTTGGGCTTCTTTGCTGGTAAGCTAGTCATATTCTTTCTATCATTGAAATATTTAGTTCTTCTTGTTGAATTCCTTGTACTGTTGGTCTGATGAGTTCCAATCTGGCGGAGGGACTGAGGGGGATGTTGAAATTACAATTAAATTAACTGATGTATTGATATGAGAGAAATTGAAAATTTGAAGTACAATAAAATAAAAATTAACTGAGGTAAAATAATTAATGGGGACGGATGATCAAAATATTCTCTTTCTCAGTAGTTCTGAGCATTCCCGACAGAAATATATGGTATATGACTATATGTTGTTAGGAGCTTCACAATATTAAGGAGAGTTTTCTCTCTCTCTTTTGCAATCAGTAAGACATCCTTTTATAGTTCAATCAAATGCATATTTATTCATTACAATCCTTGAAATTGCAGATGCTGAATCGAATGCCATCAAGTCTTGTTCAACAATTGTGCCTCAAAAGGAACCATCAAGAATTCTTACCAAAGAAATACCGTGGCTTCCACAAACAAATCTCGAGAAAAAGCCGGCAACAGATGAACTTGATCGTCTAGTCAAGCTCAAACAAGCTGAATCGAAGATGTACCAGGAACGCTCTGACGATGCACGAAAAGAGGCCGAGGGTTTAAAACAAATCATACGTGCCAAAAGCACAAGAATTGACGAAGAGTATTCCAATCCGGTAGCGAATCTCAAATTACACGAGTTAGAACAGAAGCAAAAGAGGAAGCAAGAGGAGTTGCAATCACTAGAGAGAACCTACAAACAGTTCTTCAGCATGAAAGTTAGAATGGAGAATGAGATAAGAGATCTTATGTTGAAAATGGACACAGCAAAGTGCAAATTTAGATAGATACTGTATTGTAAGTCCAGCTTCCCCTTTCTTAATCATCCTACCAGGTTCCCAACTTTGTAAAAATTCCTCTTGAGCCTTCTCTGCTTAATATATCTCTACTTGCATCAATGTCACGATTACACATAGTAGGGAAATGTACAAGACCGCACAATGTTGCCATGATGTTAGTTTTTGAAATCAATTTAATTAAGAAAATTATATAAGCTTGAATATTAAAAAAAATACATCATTTTAATTTTATCTTGATATGTATCAAAAGCTAGCAAAATTAGCGGATCAAAATTTGGTGATTTAATCTCTTTTGATGGCATTCAAAGTGAAGGCAAAATCTCACAATTTTTCAATGCATATAATTAAGATGATTCAAAATTTATCCAACAGTTTACACTTGTTAATTTAAGTACGAATCAAAAAGTTGATGCCGTTCTTCTCTGTGTATCAATGATTATGGACAGAAGATTACTCTTTATCTAACAGTTTACATTTTTATGCATCAATGATTATGGACATTAGATTACTATTCAATAATAATAATTGAAGTTATTATTTATATGCCAGTATGTTCAGACACGGTGTGACGCGAGGATCGCATTTTTTGTGATATTATTTAATTTTTCGTAAGCTTTATTATCTATTGATCATTTTTATAAATCTAATAACTTAGTCTTTTGTGCATTTTTATGGAAGGTCGTAATAGTAATGTCATTGATTTTATGTAATTCTATTTTTTTTTTTTATCTGTATAAATTTAATTTTACTTTATTAGAAAATATGTTTTATTATATCTAGTTAAATGTTATAATAGTATGTCTAGCTTCAATTAAATTTTGGTATTTGTCAATATAAAAAGACCTGAGAAAATAAAAAATAGTAGTTTCTTATATAGTGCCATCTGAACACTTCTTTTCGTCTATTTTCAAGATTATTGTGAGTATGAATGTCTACAGATCGCAAATCTGTGGCCTTGAGATTTCATCCCATAAAATCTTATGACTGTATTTTTACGGCCATAAGATTTTATTCCCATAAAATAAAAAATAGTACTTTATTTTACTGCCGAACAATGCGCGGTACAACAGTTGTATATTTCTACTGTCCGTGTACTAGGCTGGAGCCCGTAAATATACAAAGCGCATGAGAACATTAACAAGCTGTGTAAGAAAAAACCCATAACAAGCCCAATAAACAACATCGGAAAATAAAAAAACTTTAAGCCCAGTCATGGAATTCTAAATCCGAGATGAACATATATAAGGATTGGGGTTTCTGTTAAACACCAGGCGTTATTTCATTTCCTCGATAGTTAACTCTATGTAGTGTAATGATAGTGCACGGACCGAAATTTTTAAAGTTACCATTATTTCCACAAAAAAAAAAACCAAAAAACCACTAATTTCGGGTATTTCCAGATCTACCATGGCCGCAGAATGATTCTGCGGCCCCATTTTTTTTTTTTTTTTACAGAAAATTTATTAATAATTTTTTTTTTATTTCTGTGCACGCGCGTGAAGTTCAAAAAATTGACTGCAAGTTCAAAATTTTTGATTTCTGTCCCATTGACTGAAGGAAACTAATTCTGTAACAAAAAAAAATGGGGTCGCAGATTAGTTCTGCGGACCCCTGGCTGGGGCCGCAGAATCATTATGCGGTCATGGTAGATCTGGAAATTTCTGAAATTCGTGGTTTTTTTAGTTTTTGTTTTGTTTTGAAAATGGTAACTTTAAAAATTTTGGGTGCACGGAGGGTGTTCGACGAAATGCTCGAGTGAGAATTTCATTGCAGGAAGCCAGGAACTAACACCAGCACCATTGTCACCAGAGAGCACATTGTTAGAAATAACGGTAATATTACCGTTGGCTAAACTAGCCGGTTGTACTTTTTACTTTAATTTCAACTTTATTCCTAACGGCTAGTAGAGCCTCATATGATATATATGTATAATTTTTGATGTATGACGATAGAACCATATCAATCAATATACAAGATATCAAATAATATTTTCATCTCCTCAGAATTCATCCGTCTCATAAAAATCAACATGGTATCAGAGCGGCATATGTAATCCTGTCACAAATTCCGCAAACAACAACAAAGGACTGCAGCTAACCAAGAATTGCAGCACCATCAAAGACTCAAAAACCAAATCTGAACTGTTTTTTTGGAACAGAAAAAAACCTCCAAATTTCAGCTAACAAAGAACTGAAATTCGCATACCAGAAAACAACAACAACAACAAAAATTTCTTGTACCAGCAAATACTTAACCCTAAACCAGAAACAGAGCAAGTGGTACAAAATAGAAATCTCAAAGCAGACAAAGGTCGAACAGCCGATACAAAAAAACAAAAACAAAAGCGAATCAGCAATACCAGAAAAAGGAAACCGTGTACCAGTGAATAGCGACTATCAGATCGCACTGTTAAAGCCTCCTCCAAAACCCTCTCAACATTCAGAAATGCGACCTAATTCTGCACCGGGGACTTGGAGAGCTTCCAACACCGTTCAATGCTCCAACTGCAAGAAGGAGGGGCATGATCGGACTTGGTGTTGGTTCCTCTACCCATCCTTACGGCCAAGCAGGAAGGAAGGTAGCCATGGCAATCAAAAGGGGGAGGATCACAGAGGTTACAAGGAGAAGGAGAGAAATAGGTATGCGGGTGCGGCGCTGGGAGAGGAACGGGCTGTGCTGGGGAAAGACCCATGTGCCACACGTGATCCAAATCCAGATCAGGTGCAGCTACTTCTACAACTCCTCATGTGGTACTCTAAGAACCAAAATTTAAATTCATATAGTATAGCTTGTAACTCTATGAGAGAAAATCCCGTTAGATCTAATTTAAATAACCAAATGATCATAGATAGTGGTGCAACCGACCATATGTTTGGAAACAAACATTTTTTTACCAACTTAGATTTGTCTAAAAATAATCAATATGTTTTAGTTGCAAATGCATGAAAACAAAAATCACAGGTACAGGAACTATCAACTTTTTTCAAAAAATATGAAAATATTCTATACATAGAATCCTATCCTATAAATTTGATTTCGGTTAAAGAATTGACAAATGAATTAAATTGTGATACAATTTTTTCTTCAAAAAATGTAAAATTCCAAGACCGAAAAACCAGAATTACAATTGGTGAAAGATTTCTCGAAAATGGACATTATCTTTTAAATCAAAAATCATATTTTTGTGCTAATACAAAATCTATAGATTATGACATTTGGCATCAAAGACTTGGACATCAATCGGACAAAATTATAAGTAGTATTTTAAATTTTCATTCTACAAAATCTATAAATTGTGATATATGTAAATTTGCAAAACAAACTAGGCTTCCTTTTTCTATGTCAAATAGCAAAAGTAAAGCACCATTTGACTTAGTTCATTCCGGTGTATGGGGACCGGCCCCTATTGATTTTTACAATGGATTTAAATATTTTGTTATATTTATTGATGATTTTTCACGAGCAACATGGTTGTATTTACTTAAATCAAAAAATGAAGTTTTTGGATACTTTCCAAGAACTTTTAAACATAGTAGAAAATCAATTTAATGCAAAACTAAAAATATTTCGATCGGATAATGGAACGGAATTTGTAAATAATAATTGTACAAATCTTTTTAAAACAAAAGAAATTATACATCAAACTACTTGCATAAATACTCCCGAACAAAATAGAGTATCGAAAAGAAAAAATAGGCACTTACTAGAAATGATACGTTCACTATTATTTCAAACAAATGTTCCAAAAATTTATTAGTCGGATGATACTTAGTGCGACACACCTAATTAATAGATTACCTAGCATTGTCGTAAAAAATAAAAGTCCATTAGAAATTATTTATCAAGAAAAAATGAATTTCGATCATTTGAGAGTTTTTGGTTGTGTGTGCTTTGTTAAAATTAAAAGAAAGGACAAGTTGGATTTTGTATCAACAAAAACTATTTTTTTGAGATATTCATCTTTTAAAAAAGGTTATAAATGTTATGATCCTATCAACAAAAAAATATTTATATCTAGGGACGTCATTTTTTGTGAGGAAAACCATACTTCAAAGAAAAAAAAGAATTAAAAAAATCTTCTACCAATGACCAAAATAATTCGGTAAGACCTCAAATACCTCTAATATTTGATCTTGAGCCCTCACATCATGACCATCACGAAATTGAGACTAACAACCAAATACAAGAAATACAAGAAAATAACCATAATAACAATGATAATGAGATAGAAAACAATTTAGTAAGAAGGTCATCAAGAGTACATCAACTCTCTACACGACTTAGAGATTATGTAATCTATACGGTACAATATCCTATACAAAATTATGTGTCGTATGAACATATTTCATCTCAACATAAGACATTTATCATATCACTTCAAAAAGAAGTAGAACCAAAAATTTTCAAGAGGCTATTCAAACCCCAAATTGGTGTAAAGCCATGAAAGAAGAGCTACAAGCTCTAGAAAAGAATAAAACTTGGATAATTGTTCCATTACTAAAATAAAAAATCCGTTGATTGTAAATGGATTTACAAAATCAAGTATAATAGTGACGGTACCATAGAACGATATAAGGCAAGATTGGTAGCCAAATGATACACTCAAACCTACGATATAGATTACCATGAAACTTTTGCACTGGTAGCCAAAATGAATACCGTGAGAATTCTACCCTCTATTGCCGTAAATAATGGTTGGGACCTTTACCAAATGGACGTAAAAAATAATTTTCTTCAAGGAACACTTGAAGAGGAGGTGTACATGACACTATCACCCGGTCATAAATTGGAAACCAATTTTAATTTAGTTTGTAGGCTAAATAAATCAATCTACGGATTGAAACAATGTCCATGAGCATGGTATGGCAAACTAAGCTCATTTTATTAACTTGTAATTTCAAAATAAGTAGTGGACCACTCTTTGTTCACCAAAAATGATGGTAGATCAACAACCTTAATTTTGATTTATGTAGATAACATTATAATCACCGGAAATGATGATCAAGAAATTAAAAAAATTAAAAAACAATTGAGGAAAAAATTTGAAATTAAGGACCTCAGATATCTAAAATATTTTTTAGGAATAGAAATAGCATGGTCACGAAAAGGCTTATATATTTCACAAAGAAAATATACACTTGACTTATTAAAAAAACCCGGTAAAATAGAATATAAGCCGACCTCTACCCCAATAGATAATAAATGCAAATTAAATAGCGAGATGGTGAACCATTAGAAGACATAAATCAATTTCAAAAGCTTGTAGAAAAATTAATTTATCTCACAGTTATACGTCCGGATATTTCTTTTTCCGCAAGTCAAATTAGTAAATTCATGCACTCACCAAGAACACCACATTTAAAGGCTATAAATAGAATTTTAAGATATTTAAAAGGGACATCCGGAAAGAGAATTTTAATGAAAAATAATAAATCTAATGATATAAGCGGCTATTCCAATGCAGATTGGACCGGAAGCTTCGATAGAAAATTGACCACAAGTTTTTGCACATTTGTAGGCGGTAACTTAGTCACATGAAAAAGCAAAAAACAAAATGTTGTGGCTCGATCAAGCGCCGAAGCGGAATATCGAGTCATGGCATCAACCACAAACGAGTTAACTTGGATCAAGCAAGTTCTAACAGACATTGGAATCACACAAAACAATCCGATGAAAATGTTTTGTGATAATCAAACGGCACGACACATAGCCTCCAATCCCATATTTCACGTATGATATATATGTATAGTTTTTTATGTATGAAGATAGAACCATATCAATCAATATACAAGATATCAAATAATATTTTCATTTGTCTCGTAAAAATCAACACACATCATTAGTTTCAGATCGTACACTGGGCCAAAACACATGGTAAAAGTAAAACATAATTGAGCTAGCAAAACAAGAGCAGAAACTGGTGCCTGCCTATATATTATTGTAAGAAGTACAACATCAACATGTAGAAATCTATAAAAGTAAACCAACTATTATCTCAAGTTTTACACCTAGACTGTATAAACAAGTCTATGGAGACATCTTTACCCAATCCAGATCCAAAGCTCTACTACTCTCTCCTGACAATTTAGCACCTGTTGTTATATTCCGCAGGTAACACTAGTATTTTCTTTTTCTATTGTGGCATATCTACTGTTAGACTCCGTTCTTACCATTAGATGAAATCCTACCGTTCTTCTCAGTGTCTCCATTAAATGCATGTTCATCATCATCCATAAACCGCTTCCAATACCAGTGCTGCTTCCAAACCCTCTCATTCATCTCCTCAATCGGCACATTTTTAGTCTCGGGCAGGAGAAATAGAACAAAGATAGACATTATTATAACCCATCCGGAGAAGAATGCAAATATCCCATACTTCATGTGGCAAAGCATTGACAGAAATGCCTGTGCAATGACGAATGTGAAGAGGAGGTTCACACATACTGTCACACTTTGTCCAGCCGACCGTGTTTCTAACGGAAAAGTCTCACTTGGAATCAACCAGCCAAGCGGTCCCCACGACCATGCAAATGATGACACGAAGGTGCAAACCAGGACAACCACTAGGATTGCCCAACCATGACTCAAATTGTCAGAATGATCAGTTACTTTGAGTCCCAAAATTACAGCAACTAAAGCTTGTGATAGGAACATCTGCACACCGGCCTCTAAGAGGAGCAGTCGTCGACCGACTTTGTCAACTGAGTAGACTGAGACCAGTGTTGAGAGTACATTCACCGCTCCGGTGATTACTGCTGAGTAGAGTGATGCATCGCTCTTGAAACCGAGTGTATTGAAGAGAACTGGAGCATAGAACATGATTGCGTTTATTCCTGTGAATTGTTGGAAGATCTGGACACAAAAAGGTAAAATAGTTAAAAAAAAAATGATGATTAAATACAACAAAATTTATTGTCAATGTTGTTATTTTTATCTCTGACTGACGACTGATGTTTGATCTGGTGCTACACTGCTACTAAAACTTTGATTTAGACTTATTTGGAACTGACCTGTGGACCTATGGTAATACTTGTGGGATTGCTTGTAGAAAAAAAATGTATACTCTTGTGTTTAAAATGGTATTTAGCAATTCGTCCAATTTATTGCTCTATATAATTGGCTACGTATCTATGAGATAAGCTTTTGCTACAAACTTCAGTTGTATACAACATAGCACCCCAAATTTCTCTTTAATGAAAATTCTTACCATTATTTTTTTTTCTTAAAATAGAAGCATAGATATGGTTATCCCATTCCCCTCATTTTTGTTCCTCTGACAACATATATGGTAGAACTTCAAGTTTTACTAGTATTTATCAATGGGGATCTATTGACAATAGATTAATTTAATAACTGTGACAACCGTAAAATATAACTTGCAATTTTGACATCCGGCAAGTAAAATGTAATCTATAATTTATACACATCATATATATGAACTATGATGAAACTTGACCTGATTTAATGGAAAACGTTGTCAAAATTGTCAGACATTGTCTAAGTGATTTTAACCCTTTATTAATTTGGCTCAATTGCAACATATCATAATGCTTAAGTTTTCTCTTTTGATTAATTATGAGTTTAAAAGTTGAGCAGTAGGTGTTTCATTTACTGATGTACCTGGAGAAGGACAGCAATGACAAGTTGAGGGCGGTTGCGGCGCAAAAGGAGGTTGCGAAATGGGTGCTTAACCTCATGCGCAATACGGCTGGCCTCCACAATTTCATTGAACTCTGGTTCTACATTCTCAACTCCACGGATCTTCTTCAAAACCGCCTTTCCTTCCTCCAGATGACCGCGCTCAATTAAACTGTTAGGCGTGTCAGTAACGAAAAGTGCACCAAGTGTGAGTAGCACTGCTGGTACTCCAGCTAGACCCAATGATAGCCTCCATCCCCATCCATGAATCCTGTTTATTTGGCACATTAATTAATACATATTCTTAATTCACTGCAATAATGGTTCTATCCCTACTTATACATCTTCATGCATTTTACCAATTTACCAAGATAACCACTACCCCATTGCCTAGACCCAATGAAACTTGTTATGCTCAGGCACTGTACTAGCTGGACCAGCAACTGATTGACTACATGGAACTGGTAAATCAACTTTTTTTTTAGTTTCTGGTACTTATTATGTAGGTAAGGGAAAGAGAAGATTTACTTGGAAGTGCCGTAATTGATGAGGTTTGCAAAGAGAATGCCGATGGTGATATTGAGCTGAAACAGGATGTTGAGGCCTCCTCTGATTCTTGTTGGTGCTATTTCAGAGAGAAATAGAGGAACTGCCTGTAAAGAATGTATATATCTGCCTTGTCAGCACTTCATTCCAAGATCTTTGTAAATGCAAATACTTCATAATTATTATTAACAAAACTTTGATATTAATTAGCTAGAGGTCAGCTTGGAACTTTTCTCTCAACCTATTTGGCAAATATTGCAAGTTCAAATCAAAATTTCTATATAGATACTGAGTCAAACAAAAACTTATACTTGTTCAGAGATTATTACAAACACTTGCACGTAATCAATCTTTTAGAAAGATCTTTTTGTCTATTTGTTGGTACCTGTTGGAACATGTTGGGGTATTAATTTTGAGACACTTCATATTTTTCCGACTTATTATATCTGTTTGACTACAAAAGTCTCACTAAAAAAATCCTTATAATTACAGCAAGAGAAGTCTCAACTAATTATAGTTGCATAATCAGCCTAGTCCACAATTAGAGAGGTCGACGGTCGACATCAAATAACACATGGTTTTATTACTCTCGTGTGGAAAGATGCCATAAGATATAAAAAGAACTTCGTGAGGAATGGTTGGTGGTTTCTCTCACGGAGATTCAATGCAAGAAAAAGAAGAAGCAAACACTTTTTACTTTTGTCTTCCACAAGATAAAACAGGTGGAAACTAAAAAAAAAATCTGAATGTTGCCTTTACACGTACGATCCAGCGAATCAAGTGCATTTTTCTTGTTCAGTTGTGTTGTCTTAAGACTTGTCAAGTCGACGACCTGCTTGACTGGTGATTAGTCAATTATTCAGGCGATTCCCTTTTTATCCATACAAAATATAAAAATTATTTACTCGTAAAATGTCAGGATTATTATGCATATATAGCCTCACAAATGCACGTAGTGTATCCTCATATAGTTCATCAATTTCAAATATGAGTGACCCGAATAATAGTGGTTAATTAGATATGGGGTATTGCTAGTTTACATGTTTGTATTTGCAAGTTGCAACTCATTTTATTTTCTACTGAAACGAGTGGCCAGACCCTTATCATGAAGATTTTTTTGTATTTTTTATAAAATATACATATATTCGTATCTCTATTTTTTTTTTCTTGACAAATACATGTTTGTTGTTAAGCGAGTGGAGGAGAATTAATAGTTTGTTCACTTTGCTTTGAAAATTGTAATAAAGGGTACAACAAATATTTTCCACATTGATAGGGTTATTATGCAAGATATTTTAGCTTAGTCCAAATGCTACTGATATTTGAACATACTAGAGCCATAGATGGAAATTTTCCAAAAAAAATTAATCGAGCCAGTATTATTTTCCTCATTTTGAATAATTAACATTTATCTAATGAGCAACTTATTACGTACTGCACAAAAAAAATAAATAATGAGTAATTGATTCTGAGCTCATAAGTAACTTGTTTCAAACAGATCTTACTTGATTGGCGAAACCGACACCGCAGCCAAGAAGAATCCTTCCGATGATAAGCATTGCGAGATTTTGTGCAGCCCCATTGAAAATGACACCGATGATGAAAAAGACACCGGCAATGAGCATGGTGAGCCGTTGACCGAGATTACGGGTGGTATAGGAGGCAAAGAAGGTTGCAATGAGCCCCGCAAGGTACAGCGAGGACGTGAACAGCTGCAGACCCTGGTTGTCATACTTGCAATAGTTGCTCTCCTTATCCTCGTGCTTCTTACGATACACCACCGGAAAGAATTTTTCCAGAAAATCGTCCATTGATGTCACGCCACCTTCATGGACAAAAATTAGTTATTTTTTAATTAATCAGATGAAATAGTAATTTATTTTACTTTTTATTAGTCGATCAGTGTTTGACAATCCAAAATTAATTTTGGTGAAAAAATATTAATTGTGATTTTATTGATCCATTAATATTGATTGATTTTTCTGTCCTGCAAAGCAACTTCTTAGTATTCCCAGACGAGAGGATAAGTTAATTAATTGCTTGCACATTCCGAGACAAAACTTAAGATATAACCTACAGTTATATTCCAAACTTAAGATATTTACAGTCTCATTTCATGGACAACCCAAGATGGTATTAACAGAATCTGATCAAAATATATAACTTGAGGAGGGTTCCACTGCACCCTCTTTTGGTGCACCTAACGTGCACTCAAAACTCATATTTTCATTTTCAAAGTTCAAATAGTCGATTCGAACCTTCCAACGTGTTCTTCATATTAAAATGTGCTTGGAGACCAAATTTTACATTTTTTGGAAAATTTTTACTATTTTTTCAGAATTTTTGATTAAACTAAACAATAATTTGAAATTCAGCAAAGTGATGATTTTCAAAAATTCTGAAAAAATAGTAAAAAATTTCCAAAAAATGTAAAATTTGATCTCCAAGCACATTTTAATATGAAGAACACGTTGGAAGGTTCGAATCGACTATTTGAACTTTGAAAATGAAGATATGAGTTTTGAGTGCACGTTAGGTGCACCAAAAGAGGATGCAGTGGAACCCTCCTCATATAACTTTATGCCTTCAGTTACATAATTAAATCATGCTAGTCCAAGTCTTCAAAATCATGTGGCGACCGATTGATATACAGATTCCTTCTTGCCACAATTACTTGTCCAAGGAAAGATCAAAGATGCCATGGGACCAAATATGGGATAACATGTCATTGTTGAAGGACTCGCACAAATGACGCACTATACCGAGAAGGGCACATTTGTTGCCATTTTTCATTTGTCGAAAATTAATAATATCTGCGTCCAAATTGTAATGATCTATATTTTTATTTTTATTTCATAAATGTGTGGTTGTTGTATGCCAATTAAAGTGCCATATTTCGCCCATTTTAGAATTTAATATGATGTTAAACTTGGAACATGGATTTTAGTGAAGAAAATTTTCAAACCTTTTAAAAATAAAGACACAAGTCTTGATATGTATATATTTTACAACCTAGCTACCAGCTAAATTTGACCGGCTTAATTTGACGGGGATTCTTTCTTGGCAATTAGTTAGCCCTTATAATAATAAATCCATTAGAAGACAAAACCCTATACTACCTAAGCTAATAAGCTGTCCAACTGAATTAGTTTAAAAAATATATTATAATAATCATCATTCATGCAGCAGTCTCTGATTAAGGAATCTCTTGGGTTATTTTATTTTATTTTCTAGCTAGGCTGATAGACTACAGGTGTCATCTAAGTATCTAACCCATATATAATTATACTATAGTCAGCCAGGGATGCGCGCACTTTGTCCAACAAATATTAAAAATTTCATACCGACGTCTTCGTATTAACTTTAATTTAATAAGGTAGCAAATAATTACATATCATGATTTTTAAAAAGCATATGATAATATTTGGTTCACATGTCGACCTTCAAAAAAAATATTTGGTTCACATGTCTGCTATATATTTCATGCAAGGATATTTATATAGTTGGTCCAAGTTAATGTGGTATTATTGGCACAGAATTATGTATGCTTATATTATCTTAATAACTAGCAGTAAATTAAGCAGAAATATTTTGGCAATTAATGTTAACATCCAAACTTCCTAGTAAAATAAATACTACAACAAATTAATGAGGTAAAGAAAATAAGTGTGTTATTTTAGTAAAGTAAAAAATGTAAAATTTAAGGCGTTTACAAAGATATCGTATGGATTTGTATAAAATTTTATTATAAGAACAAACACTGGATTTTCAACAAAAATTATATGCCTAGAGTTGGAGCTCAGTACAAGTTGAACAAAAAATATATGCCTGGACTTCTATTATATGAACAAACACTGAATTTTATGGGGTAAAAGTTGGAGCGCAGTACAAGTGCCTAAAGAATATCCTACTCAGATTTTTATAGTAAATATCGTGTTCGATTCCCGGCCAATACTTTTGTGGAACCAAAAACTAACAAAAAAAATCTTGTTCCATAAAAATCCGTATCGATCTCAATCAGCTCCGTGAGTTTCTAACAAAAAGAAGTTCTGTAAAGATACAAGACAAATTTTAGAACTTTATAAACCTCCACCCGTGCTTTTTCTGAGATATGGATAATTCAAATACGTTCAATTTTTCAAATGATTGGTAGGTAATTAGTAGCTAGATATTATAATTTTACTCCGGACGCTACCCCAGTAGAAAAATGGGAAAGAAGGAAAGAAAAACAAAAGAAGAGAAGACAATTTTTTCAACACTACTATTACGTACGTAAGATAGCTTAAATAATATTTTTGTGACCTTATTTTCAAAATTCTATCACATCGGACAACGGAGACTATGCTACTCTACAACGTTGACCGAAGACTTATGACTAAATCGACCCGATTCTATATATTACGAAAAAGAAACCACATTTATATCATATATTTACGAAATTTTACGTAAGAAAAGACAATATATATATTCAATAATTTCAAAACCTAGCTAGCTACGTACCTAAGGTTTACTTGTGTGATTTTGTAAAGCTTATGCGCGCATTAACACAGCAGAGAGCTTGCTTTTCAGAGGATTTTAATTTTAAAAAAACTACCATGCACGCTATTTTCCAAAATAAGAAAAATCTATGAACAAAGTACATGTATATCATGCACTTCATGAGAAAATCAAAGGAACTATTAACTATTGAGATTAAGTGCTTGTGTGTTTTCTGACCTGAAATGCCAACATCATAGCCGAACATCAACCCGCCAGTGGCAGCCATGATGCATGATATTATCACGATCGGTGTTATCTTGGCCTCGAACTGCACACCGGCTGGAGCCGCCACCGATAATCCTCCTCCTGGCATCTTTTTGAGGTTGTAAGAATTCTTACAGCAATGGAAGAAAGAAAACTAAACGCAGTTCTATTTGTTTAGTTCGTGTGGGATAATTATTGAGGTGTGGTGTAAGCAAGATTCCACACAGGTGAACCTCTCCTTCTCTTTATAAATGGTAGAGGCCTGGAAATTTCAGCTCAGTTGGAGCTGTCAGATTTCACCACGTGGATAGCGATTTCCCAATGTCCTATTTAATATTTCAAATTTTCAATGTTTGATATGGATATCCGTTGAAACTCTAATTAAAAAATTCAAATTTTTTCAATTGAATATATTTGCTTAAAATCTCATTTGTAATATTAAGAAATTTGAGGACTAAACTGAAAAATATAATTCTTTAATTATGAATGATTTTACTAATTGGATCAAATTGCACCATTAACATATATCTTGACACCATATATTTATAAGTCATTTTTGCGATTTCAAAATCCAAAAAGTCGATCCGACCGTTCAACAAGATCACCACATTAAAATGTTCTTGGACCAAATTTTACATTTTTTAGAATTATTAAGATGTGTACAAATTTGCTATTTTTAGAGAATTCTAGATCATTGAAAAACAACGATTTTCAAAAATTCTAAATAAATAGTAAACAATTTCAAAAAAATAGAAAAATTTGGTCTCCAAGCACATTTTAATATGGTGTCATGTTGAACGGTTCGGATCGAATTTTTGAATTTTTAAATTGCAAAAATGATTTATAAATATATGATGTCAAGATGTGTCACCATAAAATGGTGTAATTGAATCTTTCCTCTTACTAATTACTATCATTTATTCTTATATAGTCATCTCTTTAAAATTAAATAAAATGAAATCTATAGCCCATTTCAGATAGTAAAGAAAATATGCTTTTCTGATTTGGTTTTGAATTACCATTATTTTCTTTCTTCCTATTAATTTGTTTCTAATCATAACCGATACAATTGATTAGTTATAATTCTCTCTCCTCTTATCATTTTACTGACTCGGTTTGTTCCCCTCAAACTTAGTATGTGATCAATCTCTATCTTTGTTTCTCTCTCTGTTTTGAATCGGAGAAGAAACGAGAAAATAAATTTTCTTTATATTCCCATTTAATTTTTTGCCGTTTATGTCAATTTTCTAATTAACTACTAGATATTAGATATTGGGAAGTTATTGTCAATTGTTTTTATGATTGTGTCTAAGAAGTGACAATTTCAAATTATCTTAGTTGCAGTTACAAATCTTACACAATAGAAATAAAATACGTTTAAAGACAATATTTCATATACGATCCGGATAATATATCTTTTCAACTTAATTTATTTTAATTAATTCGGATAATATCCGAATTTCTGAATTTTTATTCCAACATCTCACATTTGAAGCTCCAGTATATGCATGTAAAGTTACTGTTGCATTATAACGTTAATTTTGCTTCAATACAATATCTTAGAAGATCGTAAGTTTGAAATACAGATTAATTAAAAATTCGTTGTGATATTTAAGGATGAGGAGCTTTATTTCATCTTTTATCTCGAAAAAAGAATTAAATAACTATATATGCACAGATTTTTATCCTTAAGTCCTAAAAAAAGTTATTTTTTTCTTAATTTATATATTAATTATAAAGTTAGATACCTTAGCTTATTTGACACTCAATATATTAATTTATATATTTTTTTCTTGCTTACTATTAGAATCTCTTATACATTTTTTTTAAAACTGTTTCAGAAAGTAGGAGAGAAAGGGGAAGAGATAAGAAATCAGCAGTGTAAAGAGTTAACTTCCTCCACATTTTAATTTGAAAGTTAGAACAATTTGTATATAGAGTTCACCTCCTCTTAATTTGGTTCTCTAGATTGAGATCCAGTAAAGTACCCTCCCATATAGAATGAGAAATATGCACCGTTCATTTTAACTTGCACGAAAATCTTAAATAACTTGACACGAATCTTAAAAACCCTCGTGCATCTATAATTGGTATATAAAAATTATCGTTCTCGGCTGAAATTGCATACTGTGATGCGATATAACGAAGAATACACTTCCCCCATTCCCTTCCCTCTTCTCCTCCTCAAAATTCAATGTTTCGAAACAAATAAATATGGTATGATTAAGTCCGATCACTCCTTCTCTCCCCTCTTCTCCCCTCTCCTTCTCTACCCTCTTCTGGAGCACACTCTAAAAAGTTAATTTATCAAAACATTTTACTTTGCATAGTATTTCAACACAAATACATTTTTTTTGTTCAATTCTTTTTCTGTTATAAATCAAATATATGTGAATGTTCATTATGTAACTCCCAATATTAATCTTCAATTCATTACCCCACTACTCCACTACTATTTGCATTCATTATCTCATTTATTATTGTAATGGCTCTTCATGTACAATTTCTAGCCTATAAATAGAGGCTTCGTAAATATAGAAAAAACATACAAAAATAGAGAATAAATTATGTTATTGCTCTCTCTATCTCTCTTGTTATTTACTTTACTTTTGTTGCAAACACGTTATTAGGTCGAGGCGGGTCGAGAATGCGTTTGGTCACAGTCAATGATTCAAAATATTCAAGAAAAATGCGGACTTGAAACCATCAAGGAAAATTCTACTCCGTGATGGACCAAAATGGTACTACTTACTTTTAAAGATTTATAGACCCTAATTTCTACTTACGTTCAGATCACAAGCGTATGATCCTACCATGTAGTATAATTGAGGTGTCGATCCACAGAGATAGTGTATTAGATTATAAATACTTTTCACTAGTCTAGGTTCTCGAGAGATTTTTAAAAGTTTGATGCGATAGCGCTAATTGTGCTAATGTTAGAATTAAACAATAAATAGAGGGCCTCTAGGGTTAGGTTCTCTCCTTCTTAATTATGCAAAGTATA